>VMOF01000220.1:25371418-25444280 GCA_011764245.1 Trialeurodes vaporariorum
GAGGTTTAACAAAAGGTGCAGGCACACTAATACAGACACAGATTGCAATCAAAAACTTGAAAGGAGAGGAGACTGAATGAATGGTATGATTATGATTTAATCTGAACTTCACTGAGCAATGACCACAGAACAACATTTTGGTCTCCAACCAGTTAAGAATCATAGGCACTTTTGAACCGCAGAAATTTCGCTGAGAGCTTGTAAAAGAGTTTACACTCCTCACAGTAGGTTTTGAAAGGTAAAGGAGCCGATATTTGTGTCGAAAAATTATCGAAACGAGACAAAAACACACAGAACTTCCAAGGATGATGATTGAAGTTGGAATCATACTTGGAGCCGGTGGACGGCAAACAAATTAATCAGTGAGGTAAAGAAATAAAAACACAGTTTTAATCTAATTGAATTTGAGAAAGATTAACAAAAAAACACGAAAAATAAGGTAATGTACGTTGAAATCCAAGCAGACGTCTTCAGTGTTTACATTTTCGTTGTTTATGAAGCCAGCTGTGATGACAGGCGGCCATTATTATTTGAATGTGCCGCGCGGTCCACCGCTACTCGTGGTGGATGCATGCAGGCTGGCTCGCCACTTCGCCCGCCATCTTGGAATTTCTAAAAACGCCTTTTGCGGGTTTACGAGTGGATTTTATGACTGTTTGATGCTTCCAATGTGATTTTTACGCGATTTTACACTAGAAACAACCCTCCATATCGCTGTAGCAAAAGTGTGCAACAGACCCATTCAGAGGCGCTCTGGAAACGTACAGTGGGTACTGGGTATTCTAGACAAATCTCAAGGAGAAGTTCTAAAAAAGCTCGTTAGTTACTTTGAAAGAAACTAATGATTTCTCAATGATTGCTGGTTAGCGGGGAGTGTCTCTGAATTGAAATTTTTCTCACTCGACTTGACTCGGCTCTAGTATTTCTTAAGCCAAGCCAAGTCAAGGAGTACTCAAGGAAAGTCTCTGAATTGCACCCTAAGAGGTCAGCATTTCTCTTTGAAGCTACCTTTACACATAGTTCTCTTTTGATTCTCTTTTTTCCGTTATCAAAAATGCTTTCATACTCTCGATTATTATTTTTTTGTATCGAAATAAGAAAAGTGACCATAGCTAATCTCGAGATAAAATATGAAGGCTAAGAATAAAGGAGGATGATGCTTATGAGCCGGCCATTCGCAAGAAAACATTAACTTAAGAACCATTAAATTCTAGGAATAATTACTCAAACAGCTCTAATTAAATTTCACTGTGTCCGTGAGTATGTGTGGGGAATAGTTTATAGTCACCACTGATTTACAGATTTTTATGGAACTAAAACACACATTTGTTTCATGATACTGCGTCTCACGCTGAGAAAAATGTTTGTCTATTAATCTAAGTACCAATGTGCTCTTATAAAATAAATATAAAAATATAAATAAAAAAAAAAAAAAACGCAGTGTGTTTCGGGATTCCTTACCGGAGGCTCAAGTCGCAATCAGTGGCGTCGCGTGAAATTTGACAACACTTTATTTCGTCCATTTAAACCCGTAAGAAAGGTCGAACTATAGAGGGTGCACGGTGAATTTCCTCAAGTCCATATTTTAAACGAAAGAAATGCATCGTTGCCAGATTGTACGCGACGCATCTGGTCGCAATACACACTTCCCATTAAATTTTGATGAACTTCTAACAGATCAGCGCGTTAGTTTTCGGTTGGTTATGTGTCTCATGTAAATCAATGAAAAATTCTGCTGACATGGTGGGTCTATTGCAAACTTTTACCACAGTGTTATGAAGGTTCAATTCCTGTGTAAAATCGCGTGAAAATCTAGTTGAAATAATCTGAAAGCCTGAAAATCCGCTCTTGTACCCGCGATAGGCGTTTCAAGATAATGCAAGATGGCGGTCAAATGAGTTGGTCACAAAAGGTGAGTCCCATTTATAGATGTCTCCTGCTCATTTGATCGTCATCTTAGAATTTTGTTTAAAGAAGCGTATTTATCACCCTAGTTTATTTGAGAGATCGCAACCTGGGTTGGGCCAACCCGAGTTGGTTTTCAACTCGGGTCCAACTCGGAAAATTTGCAACAGAACCATCATGAACGAGCAAATCTGTTGGTTATCGGAATGAGGTACTTACGTGTTTTCAAAATGGACTTGGTAAAGACTTCTGGGAGGTACTTACTGCACATGTTTCAACAGAATCGCTCAACGTATCGGTCGGCTGGCGTTTAGCATTTCTCCAAAGTAGCGGTTTTACACGACCATTATGTAAACCGTGGAAAATTTTCATTGTTTTACCTGCGAAAAAATCAGCCCGCCTTGCCACCTTGAAGTTTCATTATGCAATACTCAAAATTTAAAATTCAAAATTGTGCTTGTGTGTGCGCGGTTTCCGTGGTTTTGTTTGTGTACATTTCTTGTTTTAAAAAAATGCGCAGATTCTATTACTGTCACTGGTAATCGCTTTATTTGTTGCTTTTTTTTATGCAGCTTTATTTTGAGATGTGTTCCATAATTATAAATAAAATAAAATGTCCAGCCTCTAAAGTGAGGCTGTCGGTCCTACCATGATAAAAACTTAGTATGAAATAAAAGAAAAACAGCTTAAATCACTATTGTATGACTAAAATTTGCACGTATCAATTAAAAATTGACGCTGCCTAACTACACTTACTTGGCACTTTACTATAATGAATAATAGAAACAATTATCACCATACACATAATAAGGTCAATAAAGATGCTACACACTTCTTGAAAATCCGAAAACTAGAATTTCGTCCATTTAAGCCCACAAATAATATCGAACTAATCGAATGTTCGTTGAACTCCGTTGGGTGACCGCGTATATGCACGGGTTTAAATGGGCATAATACACATCCACGGGAGTCGGTAGACTATTTTCCCACGGGGGGGGGGTCAAAATTTTAAATCCAAATTCCAGGAGGGATTTAACCCTCGATTTTCCCAAAAAGTACTTGTTTTTAGTTCATTTTAGGTACAATTGACGTGGAAATTGGTATTTTGTTATGCCCTTGGTGAGGCAATAGAGACTATCGCACATGTATTGTATCGTTACTGGATGCACTATACAATTCGGGAAAAAATCGTGGAAGAACCGGTAGTTGTGAGTCTAATTAACTGTAGAATGATCAGCAGCTGTATGCGAGGTGTTGAGTACAGTACAGACTCTTATCCAATGCTCTCTGAATTGGAGATGTGCCCCTTTTGCATCCAAGTCTCTCCAATGAAGAGAGGATTGCGGCAATAACGCAGAAAGGGGGGCGGGATGTGGATCATGCATTTGAAATCCACCAATTTGGACCTGAGTTATCAGGTCAGGAAGTTCAACCAGTGGGAGCGAAGGAAGGGAGGTTACGAACATAGGTTTTAACTCATTATCTTTATGGGAACAGATAACTTTTTCTCGTTTGTATATGCTTTATCAAGGTAGATTAATACAGGTAGACGCGTTAGCCTTTTCAGGGTTTTGTATGCGAGAAATACTTCTCTCTGGAGCTTATAGGTTCCCTATGTCTGTAAATTTTACCATAGCTGGTTTACCCAATCAGCGATTTCGATACGACAAGCGTCAACTATCAAACAGAGTCCCGCTTCTGTTGTATCGACTTCGTAAAGGAGGGATATCGATAAGGGTCAAAATCGCTCGCCACCTTCTCCAATCATCCATAAATTCCTTTCAAATCCCAGATTCTCTTATGCTGCTCGATAGTAATATAGAGATCGTGCTAGAGACGACTTTCCCTGAGTTTCAAGCTTCCTTTTTGAAGGTATTCAACAAAAAATAAGTAACCTTCCTAATTTTGGGGTAACTCTGTGCCCGATTCGGACTTCGCGAATCCCCCAAACTCTGGAAAATTCATCTTTGCTTGGCATTAGTACCATCGGTCAGCGTATAAGAAATCTGAGATTTTAAGGGACTTTAGGAGGGGCGATTTTGGTCCCTCTCGATACCCCTACTTTACCAATGGTAGTTCACTTCGTGACCGAGTCGATTCACAGTTTCCCTGAATTCATCGAACATATTGTTTTGCATCTTCCTGTACCAATTAGCGTCTTTGTGCTTCATACAGTTTCTAATGTTTGTTTCGCTCGGCGCTTAAGCGATAAGTTTTTTGATGTCGACTCGAAAAAGAGATTTTTGTCGAAAGGTTCTCCTAGACTTACCGTATCCGTTTGTCAGACATGTTTGGTGTTTTTGTTCTATGAAAAGTTCCGAACCTGGATTTGCACCTGCAAACCTGAGATGCTTGACATTTTCTCGGGAAAGACAGCAGCTTTACCAAGATCCAAAAGCACACACTTTTTTTCCCCCGAAGGTCTGACTTTGATTAATTTTTCCAGGTGAATTTTGTCTCATCATTATTAACATTGTGGCGTTCTCCTAGGCTAACTGTCCAAATATCATCCAAAAAACCTTACTTAATTTAAATTTGTTAACTGTTTCTTTGTTCACAGGAAAGAGCTTACCTTGTTTAGATACCAAATGCGAAACTGTAAGTTGAAGTTTTAATGTTATCCAATATACTTACCTGTATGTTATAAGTGAAATGGAAGGAATGGTATTTTTGTTGCTCAGAATTCCGAAGTTTTAATCGTGTGTCGAAACATTCGTCACCCACTCTAACAAAAATCCGTGTATCGACTATCACTATATGCTGAGTCGTCGACGTGATAATTTCTAGCAGTCCTTGGTAAAACTCAATTAAAGGAATCAAGCTAAAGTCTCCCAAGACATTCCCTCAAAAGATCTAACCACGGTATATTTTTGCCAAGACAGCGGGAATGAATCAGATGCTCTTTGGTGCCATTTTTCCAGGAATGGATAACTGTCAATATTTCGAATTATTCCTTTATTTCTTCTGAAAGCTCCAAGGAATTTTGTTTCACTCTAGAACGTGAGTGACTGAATGGGTCTGTTGCAATTTTTTGCTACAGCGTCATTGAGGGTCAACACCGTGTAAAATTACATCGTAGGCATCGAAAAGTCGAAAAATCCACCTACAAATTTAAAAAAATGCGTTTAACAAAATTCAAAGATGGCGGACTAATGAGCGAGTCCCTTCTAATTGCAGCTCTCTCTATGGCAAATCACATTTCTCATAAAAAAAGGCCATTATGACACTTATTCGATCGCCATCTTTGAATAAAAGTACTTATTAAGTTAGTGAGTGGATTTTGAAACTTTTCGATGCTTTTCAATGTGATTTGAATGCGATTTTACACCGATTAAAACATCATAAAGCTATATAGCGAAAGTTTGAAACAGATCTATTGTTTCGATGAACCCCGACTTTTGAGCTGGGAAAAGGGACACCTGTCACAAGCTCTACGTTGGGGTTGTATCTGTCTCTGTGACTTTTTTAGTCAAATCTGCAAACACTGGTTTTGAGTCCCCTCGTCGCATCGGGACGGCCGGTAAAATTCCATGAACCGGGCCCTTGAACTTTTATCGTGCCTATGTCGATTCATCGCGAATCGCCGCACTATGGTCTGAGATGGTCAAAAAGTCGCCAAAAATCAGAAAGTAAAATCACCAAATTCTCATTTATAAACTTACAAGACCAATTTCAATCACGGAAACACTTTAAAACAAGAAATGTTGGAAAGTTTAAAGTTGAGTTCAGAAGTTGAAAACGATGATTTTTGATGACTTTTTTCCCCCAATGGTTTTTGGCCACTTTTTTTCGATCACAGACCATAGTGAGGTGGCGAGTGGCTTTTACTACCTTTCACGTTTATGATCTCAATCTTTAGCTTTTTTTTTGGAGGCGGGATTGACAGGAATAAAGGACAGGACAGGACAAGACAGGACGTAAGGGACCCTTACTCTATTTTACGCGTGCCACGCGGGACCGTATGTCTTCATGCACCGTAATCTTCGTGTCATGCGCGCGTGCTGTTGCGACGGTGATTGGGGGTTGGGTGATGAAGGGGGTGGGGGGTTATATGATAACAGCTGTGTCAGTATCAGTCGTAAGCATATAAAGCTTCCCCCTCCTCCTCCCCCCTCCTGCCCTCCTCTTCCACCTCCTCTTCTGTCAGTACTAGGTGAATTGTCATTCGTGGTTGTAAGACCTCAGGGTCGTTGCTCGTCTGTCGAGTCGGGTCGGACGAACGGACGGGGCGGTAGTACCAGCTGTAATTACTTTCTTGATGCGTAGCGGGCGCGTTGTGCACTGTGCAGCGTGCGGTGTGGGGCGCGGCCCGGCCTCTGCGATGCAACGCGTTGCTGTGTATAACTGTATCGCAAGCGGCGCTACGCTTTCCGGAACAGCGAGTGCGTCAAATCGGCGCTCAGTAAGATTGCCCCTGTTATCTTTTTAGACGGGAAGTATTTGATTAGGCTCCTGAGGATTTCTTTCTCCAATTTTTGATTTATTTTTTTTTTCCTTGTTTGAGAATATCTCGGTTGCCTTTCCTACATTTTTCTTTTTTGTGTTTTATTTATTTATTTATTTATTTATTTATTTTTCATTTAGTTCAGTCGTTCGCTGTGAAATATTAGCATAACGAATCACAGTGTTCGGGCGGCTGAGTTTATCTCTACTTCTGCATAATTTTTTCTTTTTTTCATTTTCGAGTGTAATGGGACTGTTTGAAACTTTTTCTATAGCGGTCTTTTTTGAGAATACCTTGGGTTGTCTTTCCTCCCTCGTTTTATTTTATTTTATTTTTTCTTCACTATCCAGTCCAGTCGTTTGCCATGGTATCAGAAAAACGAGCCACTGTGTTTGGGTGGCTGGACTTTATTACTCCCTATACACAATTACTTTTTTTTTTTTTTTTTTTATAAGTGTAATGTGTCTGTTACAAACTTTTGCCACAGGGTTATGGAGGATCCATTTCCACGTAAAATCACTTGAAAATAACGTTGAGAGCACCAGAAAGTTCTAAAGTCCCCTCTCAAACTCGAGAAAAGCGTTTAACAAAATTCAAAGATGGCGGTCGAATAACTTTCTTAGCATGGAAAGCTGCAATTAGACGGGACTCCCCATGCATTGTGACCCGCTCATTCGACCGCCATTTTGTAATTTTGTTCAACACATTTATCGAGTTTTGTGAGTCGATTTTGGAATTTTCTGATGCTCTCAGCGTTATTTTCAAGTGAATTTACATCGTAATACTTTTTCCACGACGCTGTAGTGAAAGCTTGCAACAGGCAACCACTATCTAAATAATCCCTTAGGTGAGTGTCCCGAGCACGGATAGAGCTCACGTATTTTGAGTATCTGGCTCTGACATGTCATGTAGCGGTGTCTGCTTCCGAAATGTAAGAAAACGTATCGAAGAGCGATCCGCGGTAGGTTAGCAGCGAATCAATACCCTCTTTAATCATAACAGGTTGCTCTTTTGAGGTTAGGGTCATCGTGGTATGGATTTACACTGTAATGGAAGTTGAGAGTAAAGTTGTAATGGAAATTTAACTTAACCCAACTTTTTAGTTCTTGAAACTTTTCTATAACGACGTGTAAAGTTTATTGGAGTTCTTGAGGCGCGATCAACATGCTCTGAATCATCATTTAACCAAGAAAATTGAATGTAATGGCAATCTCCATGAGGGAGGGGTGCGGAGAGAGTCATTAAACCTTCACCACCCGACTTAGGGTGGAACATTTTTGACCCTCTTTTAGCTAGGGAAAACGGCTAGTGCGGAATGGTTGCTTTTTGGTGTCAAATGAATGCACGTTCAACCGTTTTGGTTTTGGTCAATATTTTGTGCTGCCGGAATGACCTTGAAGTTTGCCGAGCTTTCGACAAATCGCATAAAATAACGGTTTTTTTTGGCCATAGCGCCTTCACAGTGAGAGATAGGCAAAAACGGATCAATTCAGCGCGTAGCAAATTGGTAAGAACCTTTTCGGTGCAAAATAAAATTTGCTACGCGCTGAATTGATCCGTTTTTGCCTATCTCTCACTGTGAAGGAGCTGTGGCCAAAAGACCGTAATTTTCCCTAGTTGAAAAAAGGTCAAAAATGATCCACCCTACCGCCCGTCTCTCCGGGATGTACACAGGGATAAGAAAAAAACACTTTGGCAGCGCTGGTAAAACCTTCAGTCAAAAAACGACCCTTCTCTATACGTCACTCCTATATGAGTGCGTGTAAAACCAAGACCAACACTAACCTCAAAGGCCCGCTTTCTCCCTTCGACTCTGTTATTTCGTTGTTAAGCCTTCAATATCTTCGACTCTTTTTCGCTTCCGTGAAAACCTGACTTAATCATCGTATGAAAATTCGCGAAGCATCAGATGGTCATACTTTTTACAGTTCCACCTCATGGGACTTTACGGATACGAATGATACGATCACATCAAACATTGAGTAGTTAACTATTCGTACAGGAAAGTAATCGTTTTGCCTATCCGTGAAATTGAAGGCGAACAGTACACCCATTTATGTTCCGAAAGGAAGGGACTCAAGATAGTGGAGGCTCGTCAAAGTACGGACACGATCACATCAAACATTGAAATCGTTTGGCCTATCCGTGAAGTTGAAGGGGAACAGCACATCCATTAACTGTGTTCCAATTTTCCAAATAAAAGGGACTCGAGACAGTCGAGACTCGACGAAGTATGGTCGTCGATCACATCAAACGTTGAGTAGTTAACTATTCGTACAGGAACGTAACCGTTTTGCTTAATCGTGAAATTGAAGGTGAACAGTAAGCTTTATTATCATTGCTCTCATTCCGGAATGGAAGGAAGGGAATCCCCGAAGGACGGATGTATCATCCCATGAAACGGGAAGTAGTTAACTATTCGTACAGGAAAGTAACCGTTTTGCCTAATCTTGAAATTGAAGGCGAACACTACGCTTATTAGTCTCATTCCAAAATAAAAGGAAGGGGTTCTTAGAAGGACGGATGTATCGTCCCATATAACGTGCAGTAGTTAACTAAAGTAACTGTTTTGTGTACCCGTGAAATTGAAGTCGAACACTTGCCTGCTTCATTCAAGTTTTAACTCACTGCATCCCATGCACCACTGTGAATCGCAATGCATGCCACGCAGTTTTGTGATATTTAGGTATGCTTCGAGGAGGCTTGGGCTTCCTTCCGTGGCCCTAATTGCTAGTTTGAGGTTAAAAATGCCCATTTTTACTAACTTTTAGTTTTTGGTCGCCCCCCCCCCCCCCCCCCCCAAGGCTCATAGGTTTTCCGAATATAGTATTTTGCACCAAACTGTGCGACTTTTAACTCTACCTCTCTTGCAGCAGTATGACGTATGAAGAGTCCAGGGAAAGAACAATTATTGTAACAAAAAACCACAATTGTTTTCAAACTTCAAGCTGAAGGGAAGGGAAAAATGAGTGAAATGACGTTTACGGTTATTTCTCCTAAGAATGAATGTATTTCCGCCCACACAAAAAATTGGTTGTTTTGCGCTTCTATAGATCCCTATTCAATTTGTCCTTTTGCATCCCGTTGTAGATGACCATGAGAACTTTGAATTTGCATTAATTAGTACTTTCGTACACCGTTAGATGACCAGGAAAACCTTAATTTTGCTTTTTGTGACGTTTATCGTTTCCCCTGGACTTTTCGTTAATTTGTCTTTGACTTGGCTTGACGGACTTTACTCCACTAGACTTGATCGTCGCCATGCTTCGGGGTTACAACGTGTTATTTCCGGCAACCTCGCCCTTGCAACTTCTGTCCATCGTGCAGTCCTGCCTTTTGTGTATATTTAATACATTTTTTTTTTTTAAATTCCCCGATGATTCCATCGGTCAAGAAAAGATTTCACTGTTCAGTTTAGTTCATGACTATAATGCACGAAAATACTCGCATGCATCTGTGTAATATTTTCTCAATTCATGCAATCGCCGTTAATTTACTAAAATACCCGCAAGTTTTTTTTAAAGTCATCGACGATTCCGCATTTTTTTTCAAGTAATCAAAGACTCCACCGGTTGAGTAAAGATTACAGTTGCGAACATGTTCGTGCATTACAGTCATACACTAAACTGAACTGAATAATCTTTTCTCAACCGGTGAAAGTATCGGTGAGTTAAAAAATGTCATCAAACATACACAGTCATACACCAAACTGAACTGAATAATCTTTTCTCAACTGGTGAAATTATCGGTGAGTTAAAAAATGTCATCAAACATACACAGTCATACACTAAACTGAACTGAATAATCTTTTCTCAACCGGTGATAGTATCGGTGAGTTAAAAAATGTCATCAAACATACACAGTCATACACTAAACTGAACTGAATAATCTTTTCTCAACCGGTGAAAGTATCGGTGAGTTAAAAAATGTCATCAAACATACACAGTCATACACTAAACTGATCTGAATAATCTTTTCTCAACCGGTGAAATTATCGGTGAGTTAAAAAAAGTCATCAAACATACACGGAACGGTAGCGGTAGCTCTGACAATGAGAAGAGCCCTACACTGAGCGAATTCTTTTTTTTTAATCCAAGGTGTATTTCGTTTGTGTTAAAGAAACTGCTCAGTGAAATATTGACTTAGAGGGAATTCCTTAACCCAAGAGAAATGTCAGCTGCTTACAAGTAAAAGATCCCTTGTTGTAACAGTGATTATCCTTCACGCAAAAAAAACTTTACTTCGCGCAAGGAAAACTGTCACAAGTAAACGCGTTTCCTTGTTTTTAAAGAAGTGATTTCTCTCGGTGCAGACCTCAATTTAGTTCGTGACTGTTTTGCCCGAAAATACTCTCATTTGTAGTCTTTTCTCAATTGTTGCAATTACCGTTACCTTATATTAAAACATCCGCAAGTTTTTTAAGTCATCGACGACTCCGCCGGTTCACGGTGAAAAATTTCTGACTGCAATTACGAAACGTATTAAGAAATTCGGGTAAAAAAAAAAAAAAAAATCCTTTTAAAATAATAAGAATATTCTTATTGATTCAACGAGAATTATCATTGGTCCAATTGAACGTTCTGATGATTCAGAAGAATCACAAGAAAAAATCGTTGGATCAATAAGAATTCTTATTATTTTAAAAGGAATTTCTTTTTACCCCATTTTTAATAATACGTTCCGTAATTTCAACCAGAAATTTTTCTCCGTGTTGATTAAAGATTACAGATGCGAGTATTTCCTTGCATCGCAGTCACGAACTATGTGTAATCTTTTCTCAACCAATGGAATCATTGGTGAATTGAAAAAATGTCATTAAATATACACGGAACGGCAGCTCTGGACGGAAGACTTGACTGGACTGAACTGGACTTGATAGCGACCAAGCTGGACTACGGACGGACAAATGAGAATCCTCCGTGACTCACACTCACCACTCTCAGCCATATAGTCAAGTCAGTCTTCATCTATCTTCAGTCCTCTTCAGACTCACAATCAGACTCATCTTCAGTCTCTCAATTCGAGTGCGTTTTGGCTCTCGTTTCTTGCCTTAGCGTAGCGTCTTGTTTTGTTCTCACAATGATGTGTCGTCCTCATCTTTGGATCGTCCAGTAGCTCGAATCTCGAACGCCGAGTCGACCAATACCAATTTTTTTCTGGTCCTCTCTGTTAACTCTCCTGTCTCCGTGCTCCGGTCGGTCTTTCTTTCTCTCACTCTCTGTGCTCTCTCCCGTCGCTGTCGTTTCGCGTCCTCCGTCCTTTGGTCCTAGCTGTGTGTCGTCAGCAGAGAGTGATGTCGCGGGTGTTTCGTCCGGTCTGTCTATCATCTCTGTGTATCGGCCTTACATCGTATTCGATTCTCTTTCCGGCGGTTCTTAGCAATTTACTGTGTGTGCTGGATCCACCCACTCGCTCTGTTTAAAAAACTCCGATCCAATTTTTTTTTTCGTTTTTTTCTCTCTCGTTTGTTTGGGGTTTTTTTTTTTTTTTTCATTTTGGATTTTTTTTTTTTTTTGGATTTTAACTTACCGCTGCTCTACCTCTCGCCAAAAATTTCGTGTGAGTGCTCTTTTACCACTATTTAATTTATTTTCATGTGCTTGGCATTGCAGTAGCGGCCCGTGAGATTTGGCAACCATGCATTTTTCCCACTTAAACTTTGGTAAAAAATCGATTCAAGCGGAGGCTGGCAGCCTCCTCGAGTTTCGATTGTTTTCCATGTATTTAAATGGGATAAAAACACTGTTGCCAAATCGCACGAGCCGCCACTGTGGCATTGTTTTCTTTTTGCCCCCTGATCGATGCGATTTTTACTCTCCTCCTCCCCCCTCTCCATTTTCTTCTCGTGTTGTGACAATGAACGACATGAACAACGTGTAAAGAGAAACCATACAATTTTCAATCTACCTTGATTACTTCGGAAATCGTCGTAGCTGATATATGAAATCGTTATCATTATTATTATTATTATTTTTTTTTTTTTTATATAAATTAATGATTTAATTTACGTAAAATATATGCAATCGGAAGTTGAAAAAAAGAACAAAATATAGAAAATAACAAAAACTTTTGAAAAACAGTATCAAAAATAAATAAATAATAAAAAAGAATTAAATAATTTATTGGTAAAAAGTCTATATCTTACGGTGTTTGTTCCGATGTTGGTTTTTTTTTTTTTTTTTTAAATTTTGCGTTACCATGCCTATTTACCAGTCATATTTTATTTATTGATAAAACATTTTATTTTATTTTTATTTTTTATATATTTTTCCTTTATTCTTTATATTATATTTTTTATATTTTATAATTTTATCCATTAATTTCAGTTTCTTTCCATCATTAACATTTTTATTGTTATTATTACCAATACCAGAGATTGTTTTAGTAATATAGGCGTACCTAGACCGACAACCTTTGGAACTTCCCAACGTTATTTCTCATATTACGTAACAAAAAAGAATGAAAATAAATTTGAGTGTTGGCATTTATCTGAGGATTGCTTTTAAATCAAAAGGCTTAAGTTATGGGCGAGTTTTGTTTAGATTCGGAGGAATAAAAATGGAAAATTCGTCAAAGATTATTGGTGAGCTGTGCCTACATTTCTCAAAACAACCTTACTTTCGATTCTCTCTCTCTCTCGCCTTCGCGTATTAAGTGAATAAGCAACTGTCCAGTAAAAATGTTCAGATAATCACATTAATCATTCCTATAGGAAGTGCAGATTGCTTCTGCCGGGGACAGATTTGATGCAACTGTACTAACTGTAGTTTTTAGCGCCCCCGCGGAGAAGCGCCACCCTTTTTAAATCGAATCATGTAGAGCCTATTAATATTTTATGTGATTATTATTTTTATTATTGCCGAATTTCTATGATGCAACTGATGTAAACAATCAATCAGATAAGCTTTCAAAGACAAATAAGACAAACCATTCCGGGCTGTTCCAGTTGGCGGTTTTAGTTCTTGCAACATTGAAATTTGCAGAAGTCTCTTAGCCTTCATCAGTGGCGTAGCGTACAGTTTGGCAACGTTGCAGTTCGTCCATTTGAACCCACGAAAAAGATTGAACTAGAGGGTGTCGACCTTTTTCATGGGTTTAAATGGACACAGTGCAACGTTGCCAAATTGCACGCTACGCCTTTGGCCTTTCTCGGTCGCAATCAGCGTTTTAAACTCCATCTGTGCCTTTTTTACACAATATTTATGCACTGCTTTCTCTCTAACCCGGCCAAATTCTTACGCGGAGACTAGTTTTCTGACTCCCCCCCCCCTTTTGATTTCCACAATGAATTTAACCAACAAATTCGTATCTGATAAAGAATTCCCCTTTGAACGTAACATAACTAATTGTAAGCTAGATGGTAGACTACTTGGGAGTAATGGGGGTACATAGGGGCCGACAATTTCCCCACTCGGAGAGTCACATGAAAGTAAGAGAGATAGCTTGGAACGCTTAACGGACTCTCGACTCTCGTCCGGCAAACGTCATCACTAAACGCACCAATATGTAGCTATACAGGGTGTAAACAAATTGGTAAATCTGTGTTTTTTTGTTTTGTTTTTTGTTTTTTGTTTTGTTTTTAGCAACAGCTGAAAATATCGAAAAATGGTCAAGCATGTAGCTATCATTATTTAGAAAGGCCCCCCCCCCCTGAAAATGTGTTCCCATAATTAATATCAGACACGTCTCTGACCATAATAAGTGGCGGTAGCCGCCCAGGCCAATTTTTATAAACCTGCATGCGTTGCTGAATAATCGCCCCGATACTTTTTTCTGTACACCCCGTATGTATCTACACGTAATCGCTCTTTCCGTCTTGTGTTTTTTGGTTCTTTAACCTTTTTAAATTTCTAGAAAGTATATTTCTGCCGGCGTTGATGTCAACAAGAGGATTGAAAAAATCCACGTTAGATTTATAGTTCCGATAAAACTGTATTTTTTAAAAATAGGCGGAGTCTTGAATTTTTTTTTTAAATTATCAAGATTTCATCGCTAAACTTTCCTAGTTCTTTTTCTTATTTTATCGCGCGCTCTCTTCTTTTGCGAATCCTCAAGGTCATCGCCCTCTTAACTGTCATCGGTAGCGCAACCAGGATATCTTTCATCTCTTTCACTCTCCCTTTGAATCTATAAGTAGAAAGTAAATAGAAAGAGGGGGTTTGATCCCCTTGTTTTTCCTTGTCTTACTTACGTGTTTCAATGGAGAAAAAAGAGAGACAGAGAATTTATCGTTGCGCTATAGCTGTCTTATCAATGTTATTTAATCATAATCCATTTGTCTGACTTTTGTCACGATGCGTGGTGGAATTCCATTCCGGACTTATTTTTTTTTTATTTCCAGTCAAACCCGCGAAAGATGCGGTGATTCGGATGGTCCTTCTAAAAGTCCCCCTCTTTTGTGAGTATACGTTGTATCTGTGCACTTTTGCTAAAGAAATAAGATGCATTTACTCTGTTAAGAAATTCCGTAAAAATAAAGATTCAAGCTATTATATTATAATTTTTAAAATAAACTCGGTAACGCAAGGGATTATTTTTATGACTCGTGCCGTCCTTTTTGAATAATCCGCGCTGAACGGATCAATATTGTCACCAACATATCACAACGTAGAAGACGGAATCATTGCGTTTATGTAAACATCATTATAGCTTCTTACCATACCTACAATATTTTTCAATTTACGGATGATTTCAAGTTTCAACGATCCACCCAAAGATTACATAGCACAGTTCAGTGTATGACTGTGTAAACGTGGAGATAAATTTCTTGTTGGAACCAAAAAAGGTTCCTTGAAGTATGGATTATCTAAAAGAATAAAAGGGAAAAATGATTCAGTCATATCGTCGTCCATCTGACGCATAGGCGTAAGTCGGATTTTTGACAAATTGACTTTTTCATTGATTCCTATGTAAAATTTGACGCTCTTTCGATCTGTGAAGTCAGAAATGTCAAATTCTCAATAGTTTTCAAGTTATAACGGAAAAACGTATAGGCGTATGTCAATAAAGCCAGAGAGTCAGTCAGACGTATAGGCGTAAGTCCCAGAGCGCGGTGTTTCGCCTATACTTCTAATGGAGAATCTGCATGTTGACGCCGACTTCACCCGCACGTCCACCTTTATTTTTTCTCCTTTCTTTGTGTTACTGTCCGTCGCGCGTTTTAGGGCCGAAAGACCAAATTTCGCCGCTCAATCATTGTTTCTTAACCTGACAAATTCACCGAGCCGTTATAGCACCGTCCACTGTTTATAGTTTTATAAATTTTGTGATTAATTACTCTTCAAATAGATTTTGCCCACTTTCTCGTTCTATAAGGTAACATTTTTTTTTTTGTAAATGGGTAACAGAGAATAGAGTGTACAAAACAATAAATAATTCAAGATGTAGGTTGTGAGAAATATGTAAAAATCGAAGAACTAGTTCAGGATAAGAACTGGTGGAGAAAGGCATCAAACTAGTCGATAGACTGATTTCTAAAAAATAAATATATAGTTACCTTTGTATATTCTTTAAGAAGCAATCATATTAATTATTCAATTAAGTTGATTACTTTTCTACAAAACTCTTCTCATTCCTGATTTTGAACTAAAATTGAAATAAGAAAAAGCAAACTCTTGAATAACAAAAGATTTGACAGTATCGATAGCGATAATATCACTGCTATGGTGTCATTGCTTGACTGCGCTAAAATCGTCTCAAAATATGTGGGTGTAATACCAGAAACCTGTGAACCTGTGGTGACAGGTTAAATAATAAGTAATGGGTTTACCGCTTAATGGAATAACATGAGAGAGATTCATTCAGACTATAGGCGTATAAATTAAGGAGATACGCCGCGGCGTAGCTCGGCGTATCTCAACGCGGTCAATCAGACAATCTGACGTAAGTCATTTTTGCTCAAATAAATACCCGCATAATCTTTATTTTTCAAGATTTTGGAATTTTGACAAAATATTCTCAATCTAAAGGCTTTGATGAACATTTGTGTACCAATAAAGTCTTTCTACCTTTGATAGAACTGAATCCATAAGCTGATGAATTTTGCTAATTTTGTTTTCGCTCTCCTGAAAAGTTGCAAAAATCGACTTACGCCTATGCGTCAGATGGACGACGATATGCTCACTCACTCACTCATTCATCAGCAGATCTCGGAACCAGACTTCTCGTATATACTCATTCTCTTGAATTATACGAGAACCCGTTCGATTGAATTAATGAGAATTCTGGTAATTCTGAAGAGAATTATCAGTCTGCGACGACTTCTTTACCGGTTAAGAAAAGATTACAGATGCGAGTATTTTGGTGCATTTTGTGTGATCGGCGGAAATAGTAAAATTCTCAAAATAACCGTCAATTTATTCAAGTCATTGATGGAGACTCCACCGCTTGAGAAAAGATTATAGAAGTGAGTATTGTTGTGCATCACATTCATACTTTGAACTGAACTGTGTAATCTTTAAATCAACCGATGAAGTCATCGGTGCATCGTAAAATGCCATTAACTATAGACGAAGAGGCGCAGCTCTACTGGAACGAGCTCTCTACTCATTTCAGCGAGATAAAGATCTTGATGGCCATCAACGGGAACATGATTTCGTGGAAAAGGCGAGCTGAAAATAACGAGTAGCGTGAACCTAGTATAGACGTCCGCTTTTCACTTATTTTCGTCCGCTAGGCGAAACGTTTGTTTTTGTAATAGTGTTTTTCCATCGGTCAGTGTTCCCTGTCAAATGAAAATATTTTGAAATTTTGTTTTGTGTTCTCCCCCATTTGTTTTCAGTGTTTTTCTCTCTCTCTCATTTCAGCGTCATTTTTCTCCTCCGCGCGGGCTGTCGCCTTGAAAGAGTGATCTTTTGATCCGAAACGAAAGTCAGGTACGCACTGACTATGGATTTGAGCATCAATTCAGAAGATAAGAATCATTAGTCATTTGCGTGTAGCCGTCTTTTTACTTTCTCACTAACGAAGTTAAAAAAAATGAGAAAGTATTGCAATGGCGCGGAGATTTTCAAGGCATTTTGTTTCGATACTTGGCCCACTATGACTAATTCAATCATGATAATTATGAAATAATTGGCTCTCATCATGCCTAATACTATCCTAAAGAACATCTATCCATGAGATTTTAATATTTCTTAATTAAATGTGGTTTGGAGCGGTAAATGTATAAAATTTCTGTGGCGTCCGTTATCTGTGAGACTGTGAGTCCGTCTGTATCCCAACATAACTTTTGCACAATAGGTCCAAATGTATTCAAATTTTGCAGAGATGTTGCTTTCAACATTTCCCAGAGGGACTTTCCTTTTGTTTTTTTGAAATTTTAATTTTTAGGTGAGTTATGGATGAAAAATCGTATCCATTAAAATCAAAGGGAAAATGGGTCAAAAAAAGGAAAAATTTAAATATTTCAAAAATGAATCTTTAGATCTGGATAAAAATATCAAAAGGGGGTTGGGGGTCTCCCCCAGGATATTTAAGGGGGGTCTGGGGGTCTCCCCCAGAATATGAATAAGGGATCTGGGGGTCTCCCCCAGATTAAACTTGATGTGAGAAAGTGTCTGCAGGGTACTCCATACAGTTTATTTTCTTTTCAACCGTTCGCGGTTCGCAGACGTTGACTGTGGATGGTTCTTTTTTGGACGAGATTTTTTTTTCCTTCTTTTTTTCTAAATTTGTCCGGGTTTTTCGGGCACAGTCCTCCGAGAAAATTTGAAGCACCATTTTTACTACTTAAAATTTTCGGTAAAAATCGGCCACGCTGCTCGCAGGTCGCAGGGCCACTATCTCCTCCGCGTATGTGGCTGATAATCACTCACAATCGCTCGCAATGGTTCGCGTTCGCGCACCGTTCGTTCGCAAAACTCCATGTGTAAGATTCTGTTTAAAAAGACGGATTTAAAGATCTTGATGGTATCAGCGGGATTATGATTTCGTGGAAAAGGCGAGCTCTAAAGCATTTAAAAGACGGATCATTAGTAACGGGGCCTACTCCACAATGCCTCAATCCTCTAATCATTAATTGGATTCTCGTTGTAAATCATGCTGAAACTGAGATTAAATAGAATCATCTCACCATTCAAGTGGCCTTAGTATAGTTTCTGTTTCATTAACTGCAATATATTTGTTGGTACTTGCATGCCGAGCGCACGATTCCAATTTGCATGATATTCCGTTTGATATGATGAATATTTAACAATTTAAGGTTGTATGGGTGCAATTCAGAGAATTTACTTGAGATCTACTTGACTCTGCTCGGCTTGGCTTGACTAATGGCTTGAAAATTACTGACGTTGAGACGAGTGGGGAAAAAATTGCAATTCAGAGACGCTCACTACACTAACTATCACAGAATAATACAATCAGAACGGACCATAGAAGCCAATGAAAGCAAGTTTGGAATTTAACGGCACCAATTGGCAACGCTGTGGTCCTATATCCCAACATGTTGGACGTGGTTGATTTGTGTTGAAATTAATGTATTTCTGTAAATTCTGGAAAGAAATCTTAGTTTCCGGCCTCACTTTTATTCTACTGGCATTTCAAAATGAAAATTTCGCGGATCATGTCCTATATTTTTTTTTCGCGCGCGAATCCAGATTTAAACATCCTATATCCCAACATGGCGGGCGCGGAATGAATTTGCTTCAAAATCCGACAGAGCTTCCGTTCTGATTGTATTATTCTGTGTTATTATTACAGTTATCGCTCTACACTCTGGTATTTTAGTTAAGTACACCGTCTCTGTTTGCCTCTGAAATATGGTCTCGGCACTAGAATTTCCTCAAAACTGTCGAGAACTATGGTACAAATACCAAATTCTACTAACAGTACTTTACCTCGGTTGACGTATCGTTGTGGTTCTGTTAATCTTTTTTCTTCTTTTTTTTTTCCCAGTGCACCTTCCTTTCATCTGGTTAATTGTAACTTAATAACGGTTGGTCTTGTCTTTTGTCAATTGTATGACATCTGCGTTGCGATTTTGTGATTTTGCCGCGAGCACCGGAGGATATAAATTTTGAGAAGAGGAGAGCGGGCAGGGGTTGGAGGTAGAGAAGGGAGAGGAGTGGTAAAAAAAAAAAAGCTCTTTGAAGCGACAAGTTTATGTGCGTGAGTGTGTGTACTCTGATCGTTTGATATCCCGATACTTGTAGCGATCAAGTTCGGTCGCGCTTTGGTATGCGACCGCGCGCGGATGAGACGCTATGATTCAGTGCTGCCAAATTTGGCGTCAGAGAGACGAATTACCCTTTCGATTTTATGTGAAGTGTGTATTTGTTTTACTTGCCAAATGTGGCAGCATTGATTTTTAGGGTCTGCGCCCCGCTCGCTTTCGGCGTGCTACGTTGCGTTGCCGGTGTGCCGTCTGCATCCGCGTGATCGAGCTCGCTAGCGACTGAAAGCTCTCAAAACGTTCACGTCACGCTCACTGAGGTCATAGGCGGATATAAGCAGTTGTCCGTCTCTCTCTCCTCCAGTTTGAACGTGTTCATTAGAAGAAGACGGATGTCGGATCTAGGGTCTGAAGCCAGGTGACGACCCTCTCTGATATCCTTTTCTCTAACACTTTATTGTGTTTAAACGCGGCCGGATATAGAGAAAAAGACAAATTCCTGTATCCACCCATGACTCAGGGCTGCCGTTTAGTGTATTATGGGGGCTCTTTCGAACTTTTGCTATATAAGCGTTTTGAACAGTGGCGTCGCGTGCAATTTGGCAACACTGCATTCTACCCATTTAAACTCATGTAAAAGGTCGAATTCAGGGGGTGCACAGTGCACAAGGAAAATTCTATATATTTAAGGAGTTTAAATGGAGGAGTCGCATTGTTGCCAGATGGCACGCGACGCCACTGGTTTTGAAAGCCACTTCTTGAGTCAAATCCTGCAAAAATTACGATGGGCAAGAAACTGCGAAATTCACTCACACCAGACTCACAAAATTCATCGGAAATTCAAGGTGTAATGTACGCAGTTATGTTTTCATCACGAGAGATTCATATCTAATTTAAGACACTCTTTTGTGTGTTGCTGTAGAGAGAAAGATAAATTAGACAAGACTCTTCTACGATACCTGTATAGCTCCGCTATATTCGCTCTTAAATGGTGGAGCTACGCAGGTGTCATGGTGGATTCCTGTCTAATTTGTCATTCTCTCTGTAGAAACACGCAGAGGAAAGTCTCACATTAGTTTCGAATCTCTCATGGTACCTGCGTAGCTCCGCCATTACGCCTTGAACTCTTAAATTCTTTTTGTGTGTCAGTGAGTTAATTTCGCAATTTTCTAATGTGCTCAGCGTAATTTTCGTTGGATTTTATACCCAAAAATTAACTATTCATTCGCTTGTAGCAAAAGTTAGCAAGAGCCCAATGTGCACGCATTCTCCAACGTAACTCAATGCAATATTTTTGAATTAAAAATAGATTTATTTTTATTTATGAAAAAGTACTTAATTTTTTTTTATTTCAATCTTTTCCTTTTTTTTTTAATTTTTTCCCCAGTTTTTTTTATTTTGAATTTATATTTTATATTTATGATTATGGCAACACTGCACCTACGCTAGCCGTAGTCGCTGTGCACAGAACAGTGAACAGTTAGTTCATTAATCTCGAACAAACTCATCCCACATCTCATAGATAAAGACTTCCTCTACCATCGCACTAAGGTCTGAGGATGAGAAAAAGTGACCAAAAATCAGAAAGTAAATTTTGCATCACTTTATCATAAACAATTTTTCAAGATCAATTTTAATCACCGAGAACACATTTTACAAGTAATTCAAACCTAGAAATGTCACCTACCAAGAAAGCTTTTAAAGCTTTCTGGTAAGCTTTCGCGTAAGCTTGAAAGATCGGAAACGATGAATTTTGATGAATTTTTTCACTGATTTTTTTGGCCACTTTGTTTTGATTTCTAACCATAGTACATCGCCGCACAGAGGATTGAAGCGTGGGCTGCGCCGGACATGGAAAGCAGTGATGCCAAATTTGGGAAAACTCCAAAGCGGGAAGTTCAAAATTTTATAAAAAGAGTTGTATGCAAAACGTAAAACGGCAGACGGGCAGACCCGTTTTGAAAAATCTTTGTATTTGCTTCAGAAACGTGTCAGTGTTAATACTCTCTAGCCAAAATCGTATAATATGACTCATCTTAAGCTGCGTACATTGTTATTTTAAACTAATTATTTGCTATCTTGCGATTTAATAGTCCATAATCTTGATTTTTTGACCCACTGTTCGCCGCGCAGTCGTTGACTTATATTAAGCTGTGTAACGGATGTATTTATTCTGTAGCCACACTCTATCTACAGTTCCTATGTACTATGAGAGTTGCGTCATGCCTTGTTCTTCTTCTGAAAAAATGAAGACGAATAAGAATCGGATCCTGGCGCGCTCTACAGGCAAAATGCTAATGACAGATGGCGATACTTCAAAATAGGTTAGGTCTAGATTTCAATACTATAACGGTCGTTATTGTAAAATATTATGTCCTTCAGAATAATATCTAAGCAGAATGAAAGATATAGACGGTAATATCCGCGTATCTTTACTTTCAATGTGTAAAATGAGAGAGTGTGAAAAGTAAATATACCTAGAACTTTCTGCCTTTCCCCTTTCGCCTCTTGGGGCTTCCTTGATATCCGAAATCTGAGAACCAATCAATTGGATTCCTATACTCAGTGTAACTCTTATATTGTATACAAGGACTCTAACTCTTTTTAAATTGTTCCGAAAAAACGTTATCGCGCGCGTCTGGGTGTGTTGGGGGGGACTTGTTTTGGAGGTGAGATTTTGGCCCAAAATATTTTGTTTCAAATGGGAACTTTGCGTAGTGACGCCACTACGCACACGATTTTTTACAACTTTACGCATGTGTATCTTCGAAACCGGGACACTTATGAATAAACCGAAGGCAGCATTGTTCTCAGATCATCAAGTTCTTTAATTTTCTTTATAAAAAACACATAATTTCAGACCCTTGCATCTGCTCCAATACGTGAAGTAAGGACTAACAATATGTTCTGTTTTTCCTTCATTACAAAGTACCTTGAGACGTTGGTCATATCAATTAGTGACTTGTGCAGTTTGTTAACCTTGTTTTCGTGCCATTTGAAGAGATGCAAAAGTATCGATTTTTGAGGAATTCAGTGATTCCCCTGTGGATCGATTATTTTACGTAGGTCTGAATGGAGGGAATCCGTCGATGGCACATTGCACGAGCCGCCACTGCTTTCAATTACTTGTAAGACGGCAATTAAACTTATTTATCTGTCATTATACTTATTTTTCATTTGTTGAGCTCTTGATAAGTGGGCGCTTAAGCATTTCTCACGTCTCACACATCAGTACTTATGCAATTTTTCGTTTCACCGATATTCTATAATGTTATTTTCTACCCCCTCGAGCAATTAATTTGGAATTTAATGACCTTCAGTGCATTATTATTCATTGCGCGTGCTTTGTAAATTGAGCTTGTTTGCGCTTAGCAGATCGCTTCCTGTAGTTGCTTTCCGAGTGTAGATTGCATCGAATATTTTTAAAACACTTCTTCCACACAGTCTTCCTAAAGGCTTCCTTTCCTAATTATGCCGTAGATTTGTGTCGCTAATTGAGAAATTATAAAACGCAACTTTTCGTTTTGATGGAGCATCTAAATTCGCCGCTCTAAGTTTCAAAGTGAGGAATTTTCCATGAGACGCTAATTTTCATACGTTCAATGTTAATTTTGTTCAACTAATTGGCATGTTTTGAAAATCTGACGACTCATTTTATTATTATTTTTTTTTTGTTATTTATTTATTTCGTTTTAATTTTTTCTTGATTATAATCTTCGATCAAATCCCATTTCGCGTGGGTTTCCAAACGGATATGACTTATATTTTCCTCTCTTTCTTTCAATCAATTGTCGATCTTGTTAGATCGATTTTCAGCCCTCAAAATACGAGTTGTTCACTTAGGAGATTTATGAAATATAAAACCCATCTAAGTATCTTAAGCCGGTTTAAGCCGGTTTTATTGCTCTTGAAAGTGTGAATCATTTATGCTACCCTGTTATGTTATAATTAAATGTGGTTCCTCCTTCTTTCAGAGTGTCTATAACATCTAGAAAACCTGAACAATTTTGAATTGTCATGGAATTTGATTTTCCCCGTGTTAATTTCACTACTTGTCGCTTTGTTGTTGTTTTTCTTTATTTTTGCTACTAGTTCTGCTTTCAACCATGTTACAGTGCTATCCTAATTTCATCCATCGTTAGCTATCGAATTAATTCAAGTTTTCTCATGACGGCTCGTGCTATGTGCACGGAAAAAAAATGACTGGTAGAATTTACCATCCGCATAGTTGATTTTGGAGTCAGCTATCAAGTATGGTAAATTATACTAAATTATGGTAAAATATACCAACAAGTTAACTTAATTTACCGTAAGGTACGCTGCATTTACCATCTGCTTGATTGCTGACTCCAAAATTAGCGCTGATGGTTGATTCTACCAGTCTCCTTTTTTCCGTGTGGCAACCATGTTTTTTTTACATTTGAACCTGTAAAAAAGTATCGATCTCTTGGGAATTCAGTGAATTCTCTGAAGATCGAT
Source organism: Trialeurodes vaporariorum (assembly GCA_011764245.1). Classification (NCBI taxonomy): domain Eukaryota; kingdom Metazoa; phylum Arthropoda; class Insecta; order Hemiptera; family Aleyrodidae; genus Trialeurodes; species Trialeurodes vaporariorum. Next base: position 25,395,358 of record VMOF01000220.1, read on the forward strand.
TATTGCACCCAGGTTCAAATGGAGAGAATTCGTTGTTGCCACGTTGCACGAACTGCCACCGATTGTGAGTTTTCTGGATAGTTTCGTGTGTAGTAGTTAGCTGTCCAGAGCCGTATTTGTTTCATTAGTATTTTATGACGCTTTTATTGGTCAGTACTCGGTTTGAAGCTTTACTCACTTATATGACCGGCCGGCCGCTCCAACGTCGCGTCGTTGAACGAGATTAAAAATATGAAGTGAGTGCGGAAAGTACGATGAAAATGTGACAGTTTGGATTAATGTCTTTGAGAACGGTTGCAACAGTCCTCGCGAGTGTCAAAGTTGTAATCTATGTAAGCCAGCCCCTATAAGTAACTCTCGTTACCTGTATCACCGGAAAGTCGATCAATTTTTCGAATTATTAATAAATCCGAGGTCCAAGGAATGGGATCTCCAGTGCTTTAATATTGGCAGATTCGCAAGAGTGGCTTTTCTGTGTAAGAGACGCGGTGTGACGGACGTTTGCTCACAGTGGGGCAAGCCGTGACATTGTTTCAGACGAATTAATCAAAATTCCTGTTGCAATGGGGCTGTTTCTTACTTTTGCTTCTTGCTATATTTAAGGGTCGATTTAGTTGTAAAAACCTAAAAAAATAACGATGTTACACGGGAAAAAATAACTGGTAGAATTTACAATCTGCCTAGCTGATTTTGGAGTCTATGCTATCAAATATGGTAAATTCTATACCATAATATGGTAAATTCTATACCATAATATGGTAAATTCTGTACCATAATATGGTAAATTCTACCATAATATGGTAAATTCTACCATAATATGGTAAATTCTACCATAATATGGTAAATTCTACCATAATATGGTAAATTCTACCATAATATGGTAAATGTAAAGTACCTTGTGGTGAAATGTACCCACAGGTTATCTTAATTTACCACAAGGCACGTTGCATTTACCATATTTTATAGCAGACTCCAAAATCAGCTGTTCAGATGGTAAATTCTACCAGTCTTTTTTCCGTATAGCACTAAAAATTTGCGGAATCCACTCCTAAGCTCATAAAATGCTTTAAACGTTTAACCGCGGAATGGTGGTGTTGGGCACTAATAATGGTCGATTCCCATCTAATAATGATGTCTCTCCTTCAAGAAGTGACTAATAAGAGACGACTCTCCTTTGGCATTGGTGTCACGGTGCCGAATAAATCAGCCGTTAATCACTCCTGTGGTGGGGCTAGTTACTCCGGTAATCTACCGTCCCACTGTCCCAGCATATAGAGAGATTGACGAAATTCCGATGGGAAATATCCTATTATTATAGTGCCGAGCGCCGCCATTACGATCGCGCGTTTAAAAGCACTTTATATGAGCTTATATAGGGGTTTCGTAAGTTTTTAGTGCTGCCATCGTTATTTGTTGAGGTTTTTGTATACCTGAATAAACCCTTAAATCGCCTGTAGCAAAAGTGTACAACAGTCCATTTCTTAGCAAAGGCAAGCAAATATAATAACATTGCCATGCATAGCCTTCGGGTGAGTAAAAAAAATGTATAAGATTTTACTCTTTAGGGATTGAACCTTCTCGGCTGCGCCGCGCCGAAGCAGAAGTTCACTGAAAAAACGGTTCGGGTAATACGCAAGAAAAGTTCGTGCGTAGAGCATGAACTCGTCGGGAAGTATGTGAACACTGCGGAGGTTCGGGCTTGACGGCCGAAGTGGTTCGGGTGCATCACCCGAACCTACTTCGTGCGTATTACCCGAACCACTTCGTGCGTATTACCCGAACTCTTCATGCTCTACGCACGAACTCTTCGTGCTTATTACCCGAACTCTTCGTGCTTATTACCCGAACTCTTCGTGCGTATTACCCGAACTCTTCGTGCTACCATTTGTGCTTTCCATTATCGGTTATTCCTTGTGTTCCTTTTCAAATTAACAATAGAATGCATAAAAAGACATTAAATACATCACTCACTAGACACAGGTTATAGAGGAACACCATATTACCAAGTTTAACACGCATATTATCACTTTCACAGCTTAGTAAATCAGAACACTAATACGAAGGAATATACGGCGGATTCACAAACAAATCTTGAATAAGCTCAGAACTTTTCAACACGTCCAAATTCGAACTGCGAACGAAACTTTAAGTAGGGGGATCGAATTACAAAACATAATTTATTAGAGCTTTTAAAGTATACCGACTTAGCGGGGGAAAAATAGAGGGATCAGGACACCTCGTAACGTAAAACAAACCACAGTGAAAACGTATGCCGGCGAGTACGACTGACTGACCTTCCTTATACTAGCTCTTACACACAGATATTTATGTTTTTTTTTGAAGCTCTTATCGAAATACCGTCGTGATTAATTAACTTGACACCATACTACTAATTAAACTGAATTTAAAGCCGCCAACTTGCTGTGAATCACGGAGTTACGCCCCTAGACCGACCGACCGAGCGAGCGTTCAACGGTTAACTGCCACTTTATTGTTGCGTGTTTGACCACCTACAGCGCGGAGCAAGCAGTGTTCACGCGTACTAGCCGAAGCGGTTCGTGCTCTACACCCGAGCCATGGCAAATGCTGTACGATGGTGTTTCCTCGAACCGCTCGGCGGATACGCCCGATGCTGGTTCATGCGGGCCACTGGGTGCGTTCGCACGGTACGCATGAACCGCTCGGGCGTATAGCGCGAACTCAAGGTATACGAGCGGTTCGGCCGCCGAGCCCGAGCCGATTTTTTTCAGTGTTTGCAACAGACCCATATTCTTTAACTATAACCCAAGTGCATGGCATTCTTTATCATATAGTAAATACTGTTAAAAAATAACTAAATGAAAGTTATTGAGTCGGTTCTCTTTTTCAAAAAAAAAAAAAAAAAAAAGGATAAATAAATAAGTAAATAGATAAAGAAATAAATCAATATAAATAATTTTTTTTTTTTTTTTTTTTTTTTTTTTTTTTTTTTTATTATAATATCTTACACGTATGAAGAGAAATCAGAGACAAATAGAGACCGTGCACTCCCTATTCTTCCCGTGGTTGCGCGCGGTGTCCACTTTTCGTGAACTACTTTTGTCGGGACTCATCGGCCTCAACAATCAACCTTCGCATAATGTTGGATGGTGAAGCTCAACAAAAGGCTGTGATTGGTCCACGGTCCCGGAAACGGAAACAGGTTTTGCTTGGCGAATGCAAACTACGCGCTCATCAGTCAACATTATGCGAATGTTGGCTGTTGTTTCGATGAGTTCCGACCAAAATTGAACCACGAAAAGTGGACACCGCGCGCAGGAATAGAGCAAGGTCTCTATTTGTCTCTGAGAGAAATTTAGAAACCTCGCTTGCGAGTTTTAGATTAGGCCCATTTGAAAGTAGAGGGCTCACAGCTCACTAAGCCTTTCAATGAGGCTCTAGAAGCTCCAGGTCTATAGACCTATGTATACTGTGCGGCCGGTGATGCGCGACGCTCTGGGTTTAAGAGATCGGCGTGGGTCTGTAGGCTTGTTCGGTGGACGTTACAAATATACGGTGATGAAGAGCGGTCAAATGAGCCGTTGAGTGGATCGTCTATCCAACTTCCAATGTCTAAACATCCAACGGGGCGACCAATGGATGGTTAAGTCGCGAGTTGAGCCGACGCACAGAGTTTTATGCCTGCCAAATATTGAGTATCGATTCAAGAATTAAATAAGAGTTTTTATAAATCCAAACATGTGTAAACAAAACATGCTCACTTGGAGTGGAAGACCCAGAAAGTTGTTTTGAAGAAGGGGAGGGGAGGAGGCGCCTACGAATTTCGAAATTTCAAGTGTCACAAGAGGTATTTTTTGGCTATGCCTTGTTGTGAAAAGGCGAGTTTTGAAACTTTTTAAGGGCGTTGCTGATCTTTGTTTTTAAATGTTCCGTCATTCACACAACCGCATTTTAAACGGTATTTTTCTTTTTCATTTCCGCATCATTATTTGAAACCCTTGTTGCAAACTTTTGCTGTGGGCAAATGAATAGGTCCAATCTGATGTAAAAACCAGCGAAAATCACGAAAATCGCACTAAGAAATTGTAAAATTCAGCAATAAACTCACATAACTCCTAAAAAGCTAAGTTCGTAGTAGCGGTTCGACGCAGGTATCATATGGGAGATTCCGGTCTAATTTGTCACTTTCTCTGAGGAAACACACAGATGATCTATGTATACCTGCGTACCTGCCACTAATCCCGATTTTGAGAGTGAATTTCATGTTTTTTTAGCTTACTCATCGTCATTTTTACAGGTTTTTATGCAAGAATCAACTCTTCAATCCCCTGTAGTAAAAGTTTGCAAGAGCTCCATTATTATTCTCTGACCCATGTATTGGTAAGGGTTAAGTATAACTAGAGGTAGTTTCAGAAGTGTAGGCGGACCTAGACCGATAATCTTTGGAATTTTTCAACATTATTTCTGATATTACTCGATGGACTTCACTTTTCAATGAGGAAAACTTTAAACACAAAAGAATAAAGTCAGGAGCAAATTCGGTATTGATTTGAAGGAATGATAGTTGAAAATTCGCCAAAGATTATGGTTTTGGTCCGCCTACACTTCTGAAACTACCTCTAAACGCGAAACGACAGCCCTGTTTTTAGAATTCTGTCCAGGGACTCGGGCCGTCATAAAGTACTGTGCGGACGGACGGACGGCCAACGACGTTTGACGTTTGTTTGTCGCGTCTTGTCACGTCACGTCACGTAGCCGGCCGTAAGGTTGACGGAGTATCGTCGCAGCGTTCGTCCCTTCTTCTTCGTCGTCGTTGTCGCCGAGCTTTCTAAAATAAATTGTCGTTTTAATTAACACTGTCGCGACACTAGTGGATCCAGTGGATTGTCTTTTTCTCTCTCTATGACCATTTGATCGCGTGTGTTAGAAAAGGACAGATAAAGGGCTGTCACGTGACTTTCCCCCCTCTTCTATCCTTTTCCAACACACGCGATCAAATGGCCATAGAGAGAGAAAGACAATCCACCGGATCCGCCAGTGTGTCGCGATCCAAATCGCATGCGAGTATATACGGCCTGCTTGCTCCTGCCTGCCCTGCCACCATACTCAAGTAGTGTTGCCATTTTTCGGATAACTTTCAGATTTTTCCAGCCCCCATTAAATTTGACTAAATGTTAAATTTGGGAATACATCGGACCAGAACCCGTGTTTGGAATATCCAAAAAGGTACTCAGGACTGCGGTGAATGACTGGGTGATGAAAGAAACTAACAAGGAGTGGCGGGAAGTAGAAGGGTTGAGACAATCCAAAAGAATACTCAACTGCTACTCTAAGAAGATGACTGCGAACCTACTCAAGTACAGTAGGGAGCAAGTGAGAAACCTGGTCGGACTGATGACAGGACACAATCTTCTAAGGAAACACATGCATAGGATGGGGATCTACAAGGATGAACCAAAATGCAGATTGTGCGAGGTGGAAGAAGAGACAGCAGAACACATCATCTTCGACTGTGAAGCGCTGGACAAAAAAAGACAGGACATTCTAGGATCGAACTCTTGGGAAGACTGTCAAGAACTAGGGATACTACCTATCATTCTCCTTGAGTTGATCAGGGGAGAAGGTTTTTGGGAAGAGTAGCCTAGAATAAACCTGGTCACAATAGATCTTTAGGTCGCAGTGTTTTTGAGTAACTACTCACCAGGAAAAGGGAAAAAAAAAAAAAAAAAAAAAAAAAAAAAAAAAAAAAAATTGGGAATTTATATCGAAACATCTGGCAACATTGCACTCATGAATGCCAGCAGTGGTGAAGCCTTCAATTTGGCAACCGTGATTTGCTTCCATTCAAGCCAATAATGTGATATAAACCGACACTTGTGGAAGAAATTTTATTACTTCCAGAAAAACCGATTATGTTTTTTTATAGATTTGAATGAAGTAAAACCACCGTTGCTGAACTCCGTGGACAAATTGATCATATTTTGCATCCATTTGAATGGATTGAATTTGGTCTTAATTTATAGGTAATTACTAGAACAATCGTTGCTTACAACCCGTTTTTTGATACCTGCTTTCGTTCGCCCCCCAGACAAAAGTGTGCAGTACTTTTGGGACACCCCTTGTAGTATAATGTCTTGTCAAACAGTAAAATGCCTGGTAAAATCGTAAAAATGCCTACAGGAGCATTTTCCAAGTGGCTCCTGAAACCTAGTTTGAATTTATACGCTTTACTCTTGTAATTGTCTCAGCGCTTACTTTTCGGAACAGTATCGAGTAAAAATATTCAGAGCTTTCATCTCTCAGAGACAAATACATAAAACCTCGAATTCGAGTTGAACCTCGTTTTAATATCGGGTGGTTGCTGTTGAAGAACATGTAATTAATCAATCGCTCTGCTTGTCAATCCATCCTGTTGAGGGTTGATAAATTCGAGGTGCTGATTGTGCTATCTGGTAGATAACGACTAAACTAATGAAAGTCAGGTCCCGCAAAGTTTTAGCGCTATTGAACACCTCTCCAATCTCTTTATCCTTCTCCCTGGTACGCTTGATGGATATTCGTATAGTACGGCGAAGTTGAGTTTTTGCGCTTCCTTCACGAAATCGAAACTTGAAGCGTTGAAATATATAGTGAGGTAAGCGCCAAAAGTAACTTTTCGAGAAAAAGGACAATTTGTGCGCCATTTTGTAAAAAATGTCTCAAAAAATCGAAAAAAATTCAGAGGAGTAGTTTACCTACCGGAAAAAATGACCAGTGAAAAAAAAATTACTTTAGATGTCTTGAAAACTTCTAAAAAAAATGTTGAAAAATGACGATTTTGGAACGCGGTAAGCGCCAAGCGTGTTTCCGATATAATGAGGTATGCGCCACGTCGCTCGCTGTACAACGTGCAGCAACGTCGCTTCAAGCTTTGTGAAATTCTCTTAAAAAATTGGTTTGCATGTTATGAGATTATCTTTTCATTCTTGTAACTATTTATTTATTTACTCATTTCCTTTCATTTTAGTTGAAAATATCTTCTATTTATCTAAATAATTTACATTGATGTATTTATCTATTTATCTATTTTATTAATAGATAATGTTTACGATCGAGAAAGCTGTATATACAAGTAAATGGACCGGCCCAATTTGAACTTTGCATATGATGAGCTTTCAAATAGTTCCGAGTTGTATAGAAAAATACATTTTTTTAAGTATTCTTAATTATTATTTTTTTATTATTTTTTTTTTTTTTTTCCAACACATTTTCTAAAATCTTAGCACATACTGTGATCGTGGTTGCCAACCAATCGTCTTTATATAGCGGACAGGCGTTATGTTCAGTCAAGATAGTATTAATAAAAGTCTTTGGGTTATGGTCTCAAATGTTTGATGTGTGTTGTTTCTCGAAAAATTTCGGACCTCGCATTAGCACCGGAACCTGGGATGGTAAAACATGCTTGCTTACCATCCACCCGTTTCTGCATCAATTTACGCAGCTCGCGATGTTTGTTTCATTTCTATTTCCGCGATGCTAGTAATAATTAGATGTATGTAAATAATTGATTTATTTCGCCGTCAAACGCAATTTAAATTGCATTGGGTTGAATTAACAGTTAAATAAGTACATTTAAAAAAAAAAAAAATGATGAACTTGTATAATTTAAAATAAATAATTATATGTAGATGAATGATTAACGAAAAAAAATCAGAAAGGCCACAATGCATCGGTTGGTCGTGAATTTTTGGTGTACGTTGTTTCCCAAAAGTTTCGGACCTTGGATTAGCAGCGAAACATACTTACGATGGTAAAATTTGCTTATATACTACTCACCCATTTTCGCATGGATGTAAGCAGCTGTTGTACTTTCATCCCTATTTATGGGTTGCTTTAACATAAAAAATAGATGTAAATAATAATTGATTGATGTATTTCGTTGGCTCATCATGCAATTCAAATTGCTTTGCGTTGAATTTACGCTCAGATACGTATAAATCAAATAATTATTAACTTACGTTATTAAAATAAATTATTGACAAAAACAGATAACAATCCTCTAGTTTCATTTAGACTCGATATTTACCTCCAAATCCGTAATCTTTGTCAACATCAACCAGTGAGAGTGATGAGCTGCAGTCATTGAATCGAGGGAGCTGGCGCGGATACCTAGTTTATATAGGAAAACATCACTGGCGGATACCTCGTTATATCTGGAAACAACGCTGGCGCATACCCCAGGCGTCATTTTCATTAATTTTTTTAGGGCGTTTCAAAAATTTTCCAATTTTTTTGGACAAGGTTTCCGGATTGGCGATATTTTAAAGAATTTTTCCCAAAAATAATCCCAAAATCGAAATTTTGGCGCATACCTCGTTATATATTTCAACGCTTCACTTACTATTCATTTTCTCATGGCTTGCATCAAGCTATTCCATCCTGAAACGACGTTTCGTAGAAACGCGCGAGAAATTTCTTTTCTTCTTTGAATGACCCGTTTATTTCTCTAACGAACTGCTTTTTATGAAGTTTCGAACCGCTTCACCTGTTATCTCATTCATGACACGATTAACGGTACATTTTCGGAGAAAGTCAACAAAACCTAACATAACTTCGCCGCTAAATGTTGTTCCTCTCCCGCCATATCTCTCTCTCTCTCTCTCTCTCTCTCTCTCTCTCTCTCTCTCTCTCTCTCTCTCCCTCTTTCTCTCTCTCTCCCCCTCTCTCCTCTCTCTCTTCTCTCTCTCTTCTCTCTCTCTCTTCTCGTATTAGTATGCGTGTTGGCGCGTTCATGGCCGAGTCCATCGCGATGCGTTTAACGTCTTCGATGAAGAAAAATTAATAAATAGTCAGCGATTTTTGAAGCATTCAGAGTATCGCAGTGTTAATTTTAGAGAGTGTAAATGTTTGGTACCCGGTGACGCTTGAGCTCGGGAATAGGGTCCAGTGGCGAAGCACGCTATCTGGCAACGAACTGTTTTGTCCATGCGTTTGAACCCATACGAAAGATCGAATTCGGTGGTCATTGCCGATTCCTCGATTGTTCGATTGTTTTCTTGGGTTTAAATGAACCTAATGCAACGTTGCTAGATTGCCCGCTTCTTCACCATGGATCGGGTTCCGAAAATTCCCAATTTCTTCAATTACATTGATTGTTCTATAATGAGTATACAATTCCTAGTTACTTTAATAAGTTTAATATATAATTTTCCAACTTTCAACCGTTAGATTTTGTAAGTAAGTACCAGTGTCGTAGCGTGCAATTTGGCAACGTTGTACTGTGTCCCTTTAAACCTTTGTAAAAGGTCGAATGCGAAGGTATGTTCACCGAATATCCAATAGTTCGATCTTTTTCATGGGTTTAAATGGACAAATTGCAACGTTGCCGAATTGCACGCTACGCCACTGGGAAGTACGTTGTACGTACAAACCGCTTGTACAGAAGTTTCATATGAGTGACGTCTCAAAACTAAGTGTCAATTTTTTCTCTCTCTCTTTTTTTTTTTTTTTTTTTTTAACAAAGAAAGAAGATTATCGGAATCGCAACAATTTTTCAACCGAGGAAATTGCTGGTACTGTTACCAGAAGTTTGGTACTTGCACCTTAGTTCTTGAAACTCTGAAAGCAATTAATTCTGATAGTCTGGCTATTTGCTATAGTTTCTGATAGAAACACAAGAATTTTCTCGTAAAAGCACCTGAAAATCCTTGGTTGACCTTGTGCTTCTAGTAATAATTAGTAGAATTTAGAAATTATATTTTTTGGTGTCGAGTGAAAAGAAAAAAACCAAACGAAGGAAAACGACACTTGTAGGTCCATTTTGTTGTTGTTGTCAAATTGAGTCACTGTCGCATATTAGTTCATGGGTCACTTACTCAGACAATCGGAGATTCGGTTTTGATGTGTCAGCGTCGTCACTTTACAAAAGTTCATATCAGTATATTTTGCATGCGGAGTTTCGCAAAAATCGATCGACTCCGAGTAGGTTGATTCCCTTGTTTCGTGTAGAAGTATTTGCAAGACTTCTCTAATAGTGGAACTAGGTCTTCTTTTGTTCTTAGGTCAGTGAACTGTATCAATCCAGAGACTCGGCATTATTACTCTTGAATGAAACATAAAAAAATGCGTAAAAATGTGCGTGGAATGGTGCACTGAAAATAATTAGCCTGTTGACCTCACCGTTCCTTGAGATACAATAAGCGGGCAGGCAATATGCTCTGTTTGGGGGTGATTGGAAGACGGACTGTATTTTATTCAGCTTTTTGTTTCAAATCCGTGGCCTTTCTACACTGAAAAAAACGATTGCCAGAAGCATGACGAAATTTGAACCGATGTAAGGGATGGTGCAGTTACCAGAACTCTATACAGGGTGTTGAAAAACTGTAAGGACTAAAAATGCATACTTTTTTACGAACTTTTGAGAAATTCTAATCGTTTTTGGGTTCAATGAATCTGAAAGCATGTTTCCGCATAATTTGGCCAAAAAAAGTGAGAAAAATCAAGAAAAACCCCCATAACCCCCCTCAAATTTTTGCATACAGCATTTTCACGGCCAAAATCGGCAAGAAAGCCTAAAACTACATCAGAGTACCCAATTACGAGCATTAAGAAAAATTCACGAGGGAGTTATGACAATTTTTCAATTTGTTTTTCGGAAACTTTGCAACGCTGTAACTCGAAAAGACTGCAATTTCGGACCCATGTTCATAGGGAAAAAAAGTATTATTTTGACCTGTAGAATCCGCCCCTGAAATATTCGGGAACAGTTTTTCAACACCCTGTAGTGTTTGTATCATAGTTCTTAAAAATGTTGAGGAAATTCTAATTATGTAACCTTATTCTGGTATTAACACCAGAATTTTCTAGTCTAAGTACTAGACTTTCAGTTGTTCTCATATCGTTGTGCTTTTGGTGTTATTACTAGAATTTAGGAATTATTTTTTCAGTGTATACATACTGTTCCGCGAAAAGCCGCAATGTCTGGTGTTTACTTTCTCGCAACAAAAATTGGGGGGGGGACGCGGAAGAATGGGTCTGGTGTACAAACTGTTGGTACTGCGTTATGGAGGGTCTATTCTGGTGTTGAATCGCGGGAAAATTACCGTGAAAGCACCGAAAAGACTATAGAGGTCGTTTCAGAAGTGTAGGCGCACCTAGACCGATAATCTTCGGAATTTTTCATCATTATTTCTCGTGTCACAAAATGTAAATTAAAGAGCGTCTGCTCTTCATTGAGGAACGTTTTAAAATCAAAAGTTTGAAGTCAGAGGCAAGTTTTGTTTGGATTTGAAGGAATGAAAATTGAAAATTCGCCAAAGATTATGGTGCAGGTGCGCCTGCACTTTTGAAACGAGCTCTAGTCATCTGAAATCGGGAAGTATAAAATTTGGGAGGTATCATCAAGTTCAGCGAGAAAAGCTAATCTTACAACATTTCTCGTTTCTCCCTACTCACTACTCTTCGTGTATAGTAAAGACCTTTGAAGCACGTCCGTTTTCAGCTCCCTCCGCGCGTCGCTGAAGCGTCGCAAACCAAATTCACGGTCACTTTGAACTTGGAGCATCTCGAGTACCCTCGAGGAAAGTGAGAGTTCTTTTTGTACTTCTTCTTTTTCTTTCTCCACGGCTTTTTTTTTCTTTTTTTGAGGGTAGTAAAGAACAAGAAGGTCGCACGGTAAGGCTCTGCGCTTTGAAAGATGATGAGTGGAAGCGGGAGTAGGGAGGGGGTAAGACAGGTCGGGGGCATCTCATTAAAGCGTAAGGCGCAAAATCTGTCGGAGGAGAGGGAGGGGGTTCATTGATTACGTCGATGGTCAAGAATATCACTTATCGAGTATCAAGACGTCGGCTGACGCCACAGCACCGACCGCTGCTTTAAATCCGAGTCTCCGAGCGAAGTGGTTGAAGAGAACACCGTCACCGCACACTGGATCCGTAACAACTTGTTAATCCACCGATGATTCCACCGATTGACCGAAAGATCATACATTTCACCGTAGTTGATGACTTTCAAGCACAAAAATACTCGTATCTGTTAGCTTTTTTCAATTGGTGGAATCATCGTCAATTTATCAAAAATAATCACACTTTTTTTAAGTCAGTGACGGGGGAGACTTCACCGGTTGAGAAAAGATTACAGATCATAGTATTTTCGTGCTGTACAGTTATACGCAGCGGACTGAACTATGAGTGCATGCATTTCAGAGTTCAGAACAAAATACACTGCTTTGAGTTGGCATTGACTCGAGAAATCTTGAGATATTTTCATTTTAACTGTATACAAGAATCAAAGATAAGCCGCGCTGGAATCATCAAATACTGCGTTCAAAGCTTCTTTTTCAAGGTTTTTAGATCGCCATGCAGCTATCAGGAAAAAATCGTGGCTCCAAATTGCAGTATTGGTGATGGGTCCGCTTCGGAGGCTGTGAATTTAATTCTCCTCAATCCTTACACTTATATGTTAGTAAAAATAGACTGTTTTAGTACAAGAATATACCGTATCGTATCCTTTTCGTTCAGGGACCTCTGCTCCGGTTCCTAACAAAGTCTGGTTCAATGTAATTTCCCCTAAACGCATTTTTTAACGGAAATTTTGGGTATTAAATTAGAAAACTAATGCGACCTTTTTGCGACTATGAATTCTACTTCCTCAAAAATGCTTAGTTATGCCGGGTTTTACGACTAAAATTTCCGAAATCAACAAGATGTTACAGATGAAACTACGCAATTGGAGGTTAGAATCGCCCAAATTTCCCGTCATTCCACAACAACAAGAATAACATTTGGGCGATTCCAACCCCCAAATGCATCTGTTAATCTATAATATCTTGTTGATTTTGGCAGTTTCAGTCAAGGAACGGCGAGGCATGATGAAGCATGTTCGAGGACGCATAGTTCATAATCGCATGCATAAAGGTTGCATTAGATTCCTGATTTAATAGCCAATATTCCCGTTTAAAAATGCGCTTATGGGGAAAATACATTGAATCAGAATGTGTTAAGAACCAGAGGTCCTGAAACGACAATCGAGACGATTGCTGTCTATCGCTGATCGCTCTATCAAAACAGTCTATATACTTATCGTTATTTTTGCTGGTTTTTACGCAAGAATTAACTCTTCACCCGCTCAGTGACAGATCCAGAATTCTCAAATTTTGCTTTTTTCAATAGAAAATTGTCCGAAATTGCTTCCACCGACGCTTAAAATTTCAAAATTTCACAGGCGTGCCCCCCCCCCCCCCCCCAGAAAAATGGTCTGGATCCGCCACTACCCGCATGTAAGTAGCAATAGTTAGCAACAGAGTCACATTGCACCCAAAAATACAATTTTATTTTGCAGCGTTGTAGATTGGTGACGGCTCCCCCGCTGTCCACTACCCGGGTACGCACATGCGCATTCTTGCCGTATAGTTTTGGATATGAAGGTTTTTTGAATTTATTTATTTATTTAGTTGCGAACAAGAAAATTCGGGATCCAGATAATTCTATAGTTTGACTCACTGCGCGCCGCCGCTGATTCCGTCGGAATCCAAGAACTTTCACTGTCGGGTTCATTTTGAAAGCTGATGAAAGCTGGTATGTGTAAGTTAAAACGTATCCTCGCAGCTTTTGTACTTACCTATCCTTTTTTTCCTCTTCCCTCCAGCCGGCTCTTCGTCTTGCCCTGCCTTGTCTCGATGACTCGATGTCTCGGTTCACGGTCGCGGTCGGTCGGGCCGGGCCGGGCCCCGCGTTACCGCGCTCGCCACCCGCCCGTGCGCCCGCCCCGTGTCGCGAGAGAAAATTCGTTTTGCAAGTGATACTGATAACTGATGAAGACCGACACCAAAGCGCTGCCTTCGTATGAAATTCCAACCAGTTGTGTCCGTGCCAATCAGCGTCGCGACAGTATCTCTTACTGGTAATCCTTTTATTCCGTTCACAATCAGACAGGTTAGACCATTTCAGTAAGACGATATGAAGAGTCTGGCGGTAAACGACAAATATCAGCAAAATCAAAATTAAATTTTTCATGGTCATCTAGCGGGTTTTAAAAGTACAGATTGAAAATCGATTTTGGTGGATGGAAGTTCATCAATTCTCATGAGCAATAATAACCTTTAACCCTTTAAGGACCAGGTTAGTTCAAGAGAACACCATTCTTCCGTTTCTAGAAGGAAGGTAGTTAGGTAACTGTTCGTACTCGGCTGAGTTGGAATTGCCTATACGCCGAATTGAAGGCGCCTGACAAGACCTTATCTATTGTAGTGTTTTCTATGTTTGCATTCATCCGGAATGAGAGCTAGAACAATGTGAAATAAACACGAGGAGAAAAACGAGTAAACTCGGGCTTGGTCGATAAGGGGTTAAGCGTCATTTCCCATTTGAACCCTTTAACTGTCAGATTACGAAGGCAGACTAATCTTCGCTTGCTCAAATTGAGTGGGTAGTTAAATATTCCTACACCACGGTGCTGGTTTTGCATACACAGTTAATTGAAGGCGCTATTCTACAAACAATCATTTGTAGTTGTACTACTAAATGTGAATGAAAAACCGTCGCTGTGTGTATAGTTACAGAAACGAATGTACTCGGGCGTGGTATTGAAAGGGTTAAATACAAAAATGGGTTTTGTGACAATTATTGTCGTTTTCTCTCTTGAACGTCGCATCGTGTCGATTGGCGCTCGGGTACCTATGAAGCGTATTTTCGCGAACGATCTCGTGGATCTTATAGAGTCCCTCAATAGAAACTTTTCTCTTGAAATATTCCTAGTTGAAAATCTGCAAATTGAGCTGATTATTGTGAGTGAAAACCGTCCCTATTTTTACCACCCCGTACCCACTGAGTTATTTCGGAGTTGACTGTAGAGTATAATTTTTCCTGAACATCATTTTTGGTCTATATCTCGCGGAAATAGTAAATCGCAGAGACGGTCGAGAGACCGATAAAAAAATACGTTGAGTTAGATTCGTATTAATCATAAAATTTACTAAGCTGGCTGCGTTTTTTGTGAGGCGAGGGCCAGGAATTCGTTTTATTATGCTGGCATTTCATTCATTTTTTTTTTCATTCATCGTAATTCTTTCCATTCATAAATTTATTTTAATTCAAGTTTTATTATTTTCAGTGGGTATGCTTTATACATACTATGCAGATCTTTAGAACGATTATGTTACCATTCATTTTCTTTAGTTTCAAAATCATGTCTAGCATTTCCATGATTTACACCCACATTAATATTTGTTTTGTACATAACATGACATAGTTTTTGTCTTGACGAAAGGATTGCAGGGAGTATACTAGAGGTCCATTTTCTAGAGTTACTTATTCAAAGATTACACTACCAAAACATTCTTAATTTCATGCGCTCGTAGGTCAGAAAAACGCACCCCCGCCCGCAAGAGTCCTTCGAAAAGTTAGTTTCTATATTTTTTTCCTCCTCAGGTTCTAATAAAGATAGATTCAATCCAAAACATTTAACTCCACAGAAAAAAACAGTTTGGTAGCGCTGACAAAGCTTTTGGTAGAAAAATGACCCAGCCAAAGATTTCAGTTGAGCCAACCAAATCTTTACTTCACCTGGCAAAATCTCTTTAGTTAGGCACCTTTGGTTAGCTCTACTAGTCTTTTGCCGGGCAATTTTTCTACCAACGGTTTTTTTCAGAGCTATCAAAGTGTTTTTTTGTCTGTTTTTCTGTGGGCGTACTCCCTGGTTTTATTCACATTTTTGATTTTTAATTAATTCGAGTAAGAATAAGTCATAGGTACAAGGTTGAGATTTTTGCGGATCAATGATCAAAAATTGACCAGGTCTTTAAATCCTGGACGTGTCAACACACTGATTGACATTGATCCGTAAAAACCTCACGCGTGCATGATTGTTTGCTTGATTTTAAGTCTTAAAAAATTGAATGAAACTAAAAAGTATGATGGGTAGAGCAATGTTTTTGGATTGAATTTATCCTTAAGATTTTTTTTTTTTTTTTTTTTTTTAATCCTTTTCTATTTATACTTAGGAAATTTACTTTTCAAACAATCCTCGTAAGTCCCTGGAAGGTGGCGGGAAATTTTTTGACGTGGTTTCGAGAAAACCCCTACTCTGTGTGAAAGTTTGCTCTAATAACTAATTTTCCAAGAAAAAAGAAAAATAGAGGGCAGCGATGAGTGAAAATATGTTTTGGGGTTGAAATTATCTTTATTTGGGAGCCAAGAAATAAACCAGTGCAACTTACTTACTTTCCCAATGACCCTCGTCATTGGAATCTATCAAAATCAATGGAACTTAATTGTGTCCCGAGTCGGTTTTTCATTTTGTTTTGAACAGTTTGAATAAATTGATCTCATATGCCATGACGTCATTTTTAAAGTTGTTTGGCGCGTTAAGCTCTCGGTTATGTAAATATTGATGTCGGCTCTTCTTTATGAACTTCGCCAAGAAGAAGAAGGATGCATAGGGAAGAAGCCGCCGTGTCTGATAAATTCCGAAAGTGGCAGCAGCATTAGAAACCGTAACTTTCATTTTCCGCATGCATGCGTGGAGTAAAATGTGGTCAGCAGTGATGGATTTCTAATTCTGGCTGTAATTTTATTTTGAAATGATTTTCAAATTATTTCATAACCCAAGCGCACTTTATTCCAATCTCTCAAGTGTCATAGTGAAAAACAGTTTTCCTCTCTGTCGTTTGAATAGTGATGTTTCACGAAAAATCGATTATCTTTTTTTCTTCTGCATATTTACATTACTTTCAATACTTTAAATTAATCATACTTTTTTTTTTTTTTTTTTTTTTTTTTTTATAACTACTTCCCTTTTATGAGCTACATGGATGCACTGAAAAAAACATTGTTAAATTCTTGTGTTATTACCAAAAACACAAGATATGCGAACCAAGGAAAGCCCGCAGTACTTTTACCAGAAAGTTCTGGTTTTAATATCAGAATATGGTCAAAGTACCAAAATTTCCTCATAATTTTCAAGAACTCCGGTAGAAACATTAAAAATTCTGGTAAAAGTACCATCCCTTAAATTGGTTCACTTATTGTTGTGCCTCTGGTATTTTTGCTGTCTCTTTATTTCAGTATGCGAAACAAAGAATTTTAAGCAGTCGTAACTTTTGATCGAAGAGTCTCGTTATGACTTACGGTTTACTCGATTGCTTTTATTTTTATTAGAGTTTTTTAACGATGTATCATTTTGTGGGTGCTTATTTTCAGAGGATCTTTAGAAGCACTCAAATCTTTATCAGACCATTATTTTAAAAATAGAGGGTACTGGAAGTAGCGACTTTAGCGTATGAATAGTGGCGTTGCGTGCAATGTGGCAACGTTTTATTGTGTCCATATAAACTCGTGTAAATGGTCGAATGCGAAGGTGCTTGCCGAGCACCCAACAGTTCGATCTTTTGAATGGATTTAAATGGACTCATTGCATCGTTGCCAAATTGCACGCTACGCCATGCCATTGCGTATGAACTGCTTCTTGTTTTTCAGAGGAAATTTATTTTCTGCCCGTGTCACGTGTGCGGAGGACTAAGCTCCAAAATACTCTGTTTGTGATGCAGACGTATTTGTTGCGGTCCACGTCAAACCATTACTTTCATTTTCTTTGCTTAAGCTCTATTGGACGTCAATAACAAATGTGTGTAGTGTGCGTGTAAGTGCGTGAGTGTGGTTTGAGCGCTAGTATCTGCACAGCGTTTCAAACGATGGACCATTAAAATAATGCGGCGAGCGTACTACGAAAGGCTCTGACAACCAGTGTTGCCATTATTCGGATAACTTATCCAATAAAATTATCCAATTATTTTCCCATTTGACTTAGGGCCGGATTTTGATGTGTAGAGGAGATGAAGGCCAAGTCCAAAGTGGAACTCTTTTTGTAGAACGCTTGTATAATGTATTTGTCTTTAAATGGACGATACTTTCAAAAAATGAAAGGGCTCTTGCAAATTTTTGCTTTAAGCATATAAATAGTCCAATCTGATGAAAATACCAGCGAAAAGCACGAAAATCAATCTAAGAAAGTCTAAAATTTAGTAATAAACTCACTGGAAACACAGAGATTTGTCTCAATTTAGATAGGAGTCTCCCATGATACCTGCGTCTCTTTGCGGCTATTAAGCCTGATTCTGATTGTGAGAGTGAACTACGTGATTTTTTAGTGTCCTAATTGTCATTTTTACAGGTTTTATGCAAGAATCAACTCTTCAATCCCCTACAGCAAAAGTTTGCAAGAGCTCCATTAATTAAGATGAGTATTGCAGGTATCCTACAGGCAGGAGTCGTGTAACATTCTTTTTGTCTCCAATTGTACGTATAAAATTCCCAATTATTTGGAGCTGAATTGAACTTTACTTTTCTCCCGCATTAAAATTAGGCCCTTAATGTAAACGTTAGTAATTTGTAGAAAACTCCGGCAACATTGCAGTAAAAATTGACAGGCGGACGCAGGCGCGTGGTCATCGGTGAGGTATACACTGTTCAAGAGAGGAGCGGGAGATTTAATCGGGGGGGGGGGGAGTGGGGAGGGGAGAGTGATGGAATTTTTAAGGCGTTCGCAATTTGGATTTGGGAGTCTTGTGCTCTTGTGCGAAGGATGGACCGTGGTGAATGAATCGGTGATGCATTCGTTCGCCCGAGATTGTGAGTGGTGTGAGGTCTGCACAAGCGCGACCCAAAGACCTAGTGAAAGTCCGCGGCTGGTTGGGCTGCTGGTTGGTTGCGTGATGCTGCTGCTCCGCTCGCTATATGTATACGCGCTGTGCCTGCTCACAATCAGAGCTCGTCCTTCCACTCCTAGTTCATCAGTCTGGTTTGCCCGTGACCGTTCGTTGGTTGCTTGGTTGGTTGATCGATCCGCCGTTGGTCGCGGCTACCTCCACCACGCTCCGTTCGCTCGCTCGGTCGGCGATCTTTCAGTTGGATTCGAGGTCAAGGACACGTGACCGACCAACGGGAGTTGATGGCTATAGTGGCCCGATGGCCTATAGTTGATGGCTGGTGGCTGATGGGCACACATCAGCGCGGTAGCAGCAGTATATAGGAGTGACTGGGAATGATTTTTACGTCGTGTAGAGAATATGGTTCGCCTCTATGGTTATTCTCACTCTCTTCGGCTGTAAAAAAACAAAAACTAAAAAACAAAAAAAAAAAAAAAACAAAAAAAAACACACGGAAAAAAAAAGATTAGTGAAAATAACCATACGGATATCTGATTTTGGCTCCTGCTAGATGTTATGGTAAACTTGACCAGAAGTATGGTACATTTACCGATACTTTGAGTAAATTCGACATGCAATCAGGTGACATCACCTAGTACCTATAGTCAAAACATAGCATACTTCTGGTTAACATTACCATAATATCTAGCAGGTGCCAAAATCAGGTATCCGTATGGTTATTTTCACCGTAGTTTTTTTTGCCGTGCACTGCTGAAGCCTTTAGGTATAACTTTTGCGTTAGGGGATTGAAGAGTTGATTCTTGCATAAAAACCTTTAAAATTGTCGATGAGTACACTGAAAAATCACGAAATTCACTCTCAGAATCGGGCTTAATGGCGGAGAGAGCAGGTATCGTGGGAAGAATGAGGTAAATGGGAAATTGTGAATCATTGGATTTTGGAACTGATTGAATATACAGGGTGTTTCACATAACCTGCTCACTATGGTTTTCTTGAACACATGACGATAAAAAAATCGAGAAAAATCGGTTTTATACTAATTCGGACCTGAAGTTTCATTTAAAAATACTGTCACAACCCAAAATTTGGTTTTTGGGGGGTTTTCAGAGGGGGCACCCCCCGAATCTCGAAAATTTCAAATGGCAACCCCCATCTTGTGATACCTCCTTTGAAAGGGCGTAAAATTCTAAGCATTTTGGCTTAAACCGAAAGTCAATATCTTTTTTCGTGTTCGAGATATCGAAGGTCGAAGTTCGATTTTGGACCAATTTTCGAAAATTCGTAACTCCTACGAAAAGAGTCGTAAAACAAAAAACTGCACATGCAAAATACTGTACTTGATGAGTACTTTCAAGAAAAAAATACGAATGTAGAATCAAATAAATTGTAAGCCAACTTTTAGGCACCTTAAAAATTTTGGCGGGAAAACCCCGATACATCAAAATTTTCAAATGGCAACCCCTATCATTGAACGTCTCATGCGAAAAGGCGTAAAAAGTCGTGCATTTTGGCGCAATCAAAAGTTCAATATCGTTTTTCTTATTCGATGTATCGAAAATCGAAGTTCGATTAGGACCGTTTTTCGACCCTGTAAAAAATGGATCCTATCGTGTGATACATCATTCGAAAGCGCCTAAAAAATCAAGAATTTTAGCGCAAACCGGAAGTCAATACTTTTTTTTGCGGTCGAGATATCGCAAGTCAAAATTTAAGGTGGGCCCTAAGCGGAGACTAAATTTTGACTTGCGATATCTCGACCGCCAAAAAAAGTATTGACTTCCGGTTTGCGCTAAAATTCTTGATTTTTTAGGCGCTTTCGAATGATGTATCACACGATAGGATCCATTTTTTACAGGGTCGAAAAACGGTCCTAATCGAACGTCGATTTTCGATATATCGAATAAGAAAAACGATATTGAACTTTTGATTGCGCCAAAATGCACGACTTTTTACGCCTTTTCGCATGAGACGTTCAATGATAGGGGTTGCCATTTGAAAATTTTGATGTATCGGGGTTTTCCCGCCAAAATTTTTAAGGTGCCTAAAAGTTGGCTTACAATTTGTTTGATTCTACATTCGTATTTTTTTCTTGAAAGTACTCATCAAGTAGAGTATTTTGCATGTGCAGTTTTTTGTTTTACGACTCTTTTCGTAGGAGTTACGAATTTTCGAAAATTGGTCCAAAATCGAACTTCGACCTTCGATATCTCGAACACGAAAAAAGATATTGACTTTCGGTTTAAGCCAAAATGCTTAGAATTTTACGCCCTTTCAAAGGAGGTATCACAAGATGGGGGTTGCCATTTGAAATTTTCGAGATTCGGGGGGTGCCCCCTCTGAAAACCCCCCAAAAACCAAATTTTGGGTTGTGACAGTATTTTTAAATGAAACTTCAGGTCCGAATTAGTATAAAACCGATTTTTCTCGATTTTTTTATCGTCATGTGTTCAAGAAAACCATAGTGAGCAGGTTATGTGAAACACCCTGTATGTACTGAAAAAAGGCTAAATGGAATGGATATTTATCGAGGGAATTAAAAATTGAGGATGGAAAATGTCGCGATTTGAAGGGAGTTCTCAAGGCTAGTCTAGACGAACCTTGAGATTTTCACAAAAAACCGTAACAATGTCCAACCTCAAATTTTAAGTTCCGAGAAAGATATCTTTCCAATTTCTATCAATTTACAATTTTCTCAATGTATTCCATCAGTTCCGTAATCCAATTTTTCATAATTCCCTATGTACCGCAATCACCCTAAATCTCCCTCCGGTATTGATCCTCGTTCACTTTTTATCTTCTACGTATTTCATTTATCACTTTCCGGAAGTCGAAGGAAGTCGAGAAACATGTTAAAATGGGGTTCTTGCTAACTTGTTATACGCTTTCAGCGATTGAATCGTTGATTATTGAGTAAAACCCAGCAAAAATTACGATGAGCACATTAAAAAATAACGAAATTATCTCGCAGACTCATCAAAATGCCTGTAAAGTTTAAGGGGTAATGGCGGAGCTACGCAGGAATCATAAGAGGTTCCTTTCTAATTCTATATAGAGAGGGAGACAAAGTAGATAGAAGTCTATGGTACCTGCATTGCTCCGCCATCTTTGCTCTTAAATGGCGAATAAGCTACGCTGGTGTCACGGGAGATTCCTGTCTATAATTTGTCACTCTGTCTAAAGAAACACACAGAGGAAAGCCTCAAATGGGATAGGAACCTCTCATGTTCGCCGCGTAGTGCGTAGCTCCGCCATTATGTGCCTTATACTGTAAAAGTCATTTTGTGATTTTTGAATGTGCTCATCGTCATTTTCACTAGTTTTGACGTAAGAATGAACTATTTCATCGCATACAGCAAATTTAGCAAGAACCGCATTAGACCCTTAGTGTTCCACCATCTACATTCTACACGCTTTGCCATTAACGCTTTGCCATCACATGTAGCTCGCAGGTCGTAGGTTGGCAGCTTTGTTAGATGTACTATCAAACGCAAAAGTTTTGACAGTCAAAATGTCGAGATAAGTAGCTAATTATCGTCTAATCAAAGCAACTTTCTGCGCTCCATGTGCATATTCGACCAGAGTCCATGTATATGAAAGAGTCTCGCCATACGAGGTTCCATCTCTGATTGGCTGCTGAAAACTGAATGAGAAGAAGGGGTCTATGAAGCCTGGAGGCGCGCCTCTTGTTTACATCTTCATGGAACCCAATGGAACCATCTGCCCCGCAGGAAACTTTCGGCATTTTCAGCTGGTACTGATGACATTTTCTATTGAAATTGATAAAAGTGTGTTCGGAACAAAATAAAATGCACGCGTTACTCTTCACTGTAAATTAAAACAGGCAGTGAAGCCTACGGGAATTGAAGTTTAGGTTGATTTAACAAAGATTACTTACACACGAATACATGTATAGTATATAAGTAATCTTTGGCGTGAAGATCGTTAGATAAAAATGTAAACAAGAGGCGCGCCTCCACTCTCCTCAGCATGGCTGCCGTTTTGCGTATAATCAATGCTATTTTTCAATTCACCGATGATTCCACCGGTTGAGAAAAGATTACACAGTTCAGTTCAGTGCGTGACTGTAATAGACTAAAATACTCACATCTGTAATCTTTTCTCAACCGGTGGAGTCGTCGATGACTTTATAGAACTTGCGGATATTTTAATTAATCAACGGAGTTTCCACCGATTAGGGAAAGATTATAGATGCGAATATTTTCGTGCATTATAGTCATACACTGAACTGGACTGTGTAATCTTTTCTCAACCGGTGGAATCATCGGTGAAAAGAAAAATAGCATTGATTATACGCAAAACGGCAGCCCTGCACCTCAGACCCCTTTTTCTTCTTCACTTCTGTTCACGTGTCTTGACTCTTTCATACATAGGGACTCTAATTTGACCTCAGAGCTTTGGCGTTTGATGGCACCAAGGGGGTTTTTGGTCAATGTTGCCAGATTTTTCGTTTGAATAGGCAACTTTTACATTAATGCAAGTGCGGAAAAAAGATTTGATAATGGGGCAGTTGCAAGGGTCTAAAATGTTGTGTTTTTTATTAAGAAAATTAAAGTACTTGATGAGCTGAGAACAAAGATACCTTTGGTTTCTATTTAAGTCCTATTGTTCCGGAGATAAGATTTTGACCCAAAATACATTGTTTTAAATGGGAATTCCGCGTAGTGACGTCACTACGCTCACGATTTTTCACAACTTTACACGAGTGTATCTCCAAAACCGTGACACTTATGAAAAAACCAAAGGCGCCACTGTCTTCAGCTCATCAAGTACTATCATTTCCTTAAAAAAAACACAACATTTCAGACCCTTGCAACTGCTCCATTATCAGAAAAATGCAAACACTGCTTTTGGCCGTTGTTAAGTCCGTAAAGGCTTACTGTAAAACATACGACTTTAAATCTCAAATCTGGCAACAGCGCGGCCGTAGGTCGGCTTTCGCTCACTGTGCGTGTGCGAGTTGCGCTGTCTCGTTCCGTTCGTTTGTCCTTGCGCTTGCGGTGACCGGTGACCGGTGTGGTGAGGTGAGGTGAGATGCAAGTCCAAGTTGAAGGAGCACCCGCGGTCTATCCCCCCCCCCCACCGGACCACCCGTAACCCCCTCCCCCCGTTACCGAAGACACCCTACCTCATCACCCATAACACTGTTGTGCCTGTGTGCAGTAGTCAGCGCGTGGCTCAGCAGCGAAGGGCGGGCAGTCAGTGTCGCGTGTCGACAGTCGCGGTCAGCCCATCTGATCCGAACTGATCCGATCCGATCTGATTGTGAGATCAGCTGATCTTGCTGTTTTGACTTACAAGTAACTCCCTCTTCTCTTCCCGCACTCGCTTGCCCTTGGCCGTCTCAATTTTCTAGAATCATTTCGAGTTCGTTCAACTCATTACTAACAGAACTGCCGCTTAGGTGTATGATTTATTAGTGGGATTTTTCAATTCGAGGATGATAACACCGCTTTGGTGGGCCCAAAAGATTACAAAGTTCTGTTCAGTCCGTGAATGTAATACACTAAAATACTCTTGATCTGTAATTCGTATAATATATTATTTCCGTATACTACGCAGAGAAAACTGATTTGTTGTACTAACCGGAATTCAGGTTGTGAGCAATGATGCTCTACAATGAAATATTGACTCATGGAAAATTCAGTTGGTACAAGGATGCGTGTTTACTTGTGTCCTAACAGGAAAATTTACTTGTCACAATTCTTTGATTTTCGTTGCGTCTCACCTACTTCGCGAAAAATTAGTGCCGCGACCCAGGATCGATCCCGTGTTTCTGGTGTGGCTGTCTTCTACTAGAGGTGGTTTCAGAAGTGTAGGCGCACCCAGACCGATAATCTTTGGAATTTTTCACCATTATTTCTCTTGTTTCAAAATGAAAATGAATGAGAACATGAATTAGAGCGTTGGCTTTTCACTGAGGAACATTTTAAAATTAAAAGTTCAAAGTCGAAGACAAGTTTTGTTTAGTTTTGAAGAAATGAAAATTGAAAAGTAGCCAAAGATTATGGTCTAGGTGCGTCAACACTTCTGAAACGAGCTCTACTATTTAGTGGACTGCGCCACCGCGCCTCGCTCGGTGATGCCCCGAAATTAAGCGTATTTGAGTGGCTTTGTGACAGTCAGTTTACGTTGCATTGCGGTGGCGTGTTCGAAGAGTTGTAATTGTTGTCGTTCGCCCGGAGCTCGTTAAGTTTTAACGCACAATCGTTTGCTCTAATTAAGACAGAGAATTGATTTCCTAGAGTGTTGAGGAGTGTTTTAAATCGATCAGTTCATATCCTACTGTGGATTCACCGTTTATTGTCTAGAATATGTAAGGTCAGTGCTGATGAGTTTGAGTGCCGTGATATCAAACAAGTCAGGTGAACTAAAGCATATTTTTCAAAGTGATCGATATTTTCTAGTAGTCTACCTTTTGTTACGAACGGATTTTTTAATATTTACGGGGCAGTTAATTCATCGCTCATACTAGTTTGCAAATAGCTCGATTTATCATGTTGTTTGTGATCTAAAATCAATTCACTAAGGTTTATCGATCATGAATCAGACCACAGTTGCTACACGTCAACTTACTTAGTTTTTGAAAGATTAGATCTTTGTTTGAACTTTTGATTTTAGATTGTAATGATGGTACAATGTAGTCATTTATTTTGAACCAAGTGGTTTGCTGAGTAGCGACAACAGGAACATGCTCAACAAAACGTGTCTTTTTGCAGGAAGTACAGAGTTTCTTCGTGTACAGCACTTCCAAATGTACTTATTGTTATACAACGGGAAACTTTGCAAGGACACGTTTTACTTGCGTTTAATCCAATAAGGGCTAGGTTGTTTTTCGGAAAAATGCCACTCTTCCGTTATGATAGGGAAGATAGTTAACTGTTCGTACTCGGGGGAGTTGGAATTGCCTCTACGATGCATTGAAGGCGCCCGAAGGAACCTTTAGCTTGTAAGTGTTTTCATGGATAATCGCGTTTATCTAGAATGAGGACCGAAACAATGTGAAATAGACTATAGAAGAGAAAAACGAGTATACTTCGGCTTGTCCCTTAAGGGGTTAAAAGACTGATTTCTCTCAGTGTATTAGCCGCAATTTGTCGTTATGGCATGAGTACGTGATGCCCATGTTTCTTTACTGTTTTGCTTGAAAATCAAAATCTCGATTGCAACGATAATTTTACGTAGGTTGTTTAAATGGAGAGAATCTGTCACATTGCACGAGCCGCCACTGCCTGATTCATTCGTCGCTAACAAATGTTTTAGCCATATTGAGGTCAGATTAGAAAAAGGATGAACCTGTTTATTGATAGGCTGTGTTGGAAAAGTGTTTTTTTCTTTCCTCAGTTACCTCGAAATCATTTATATGGAAATTTGGACGTTATGAACCAACAAGCTTTCATTTACACAGTGAAAAAGTTTCTCGGCCAATATTTTCTTCGTAATCGGGCAACGTCTGTGCAAGTGCTCGATCTAATATACCGTAAATATTTTTATTCTCATCAGCTCGTTTACATTCGCTCGAAGCTGATCAATCCTGGATCGATCAATTTCGATGACCGGCGACCGGCGACCGCCCCGATGAGCTGAACCGATATCGATGTTGCGAGTGCTGATCAGGCAGTGTTGAGTGTTGCCATTTTCAGATAGTTATCCAATTTTCCCATTTTACTTATTGCAAAAGATGGCAATTTAAAGAAAAATCTGGCAACATTACTCAAAGGTGTGCCTGATTACGATGGGTTTTATTTTTCTCCGTCTTCTCTTCAAATAGGAAATCAATTTCAATTGGTTAGCGTCGCCTAGACTTTCGGATCAATGTTTTAATCCAATAGTTTTCTGACTTGCTGGTTCGGTTGCCGATGTGGGTGAGTACAGAAATCTCAGCCCTCGGTAGCGATTCCTTATTTTCAGAGGATTTCTTAGATTTCAAAGCAACTACTTATATTATACTCTGTTCACGATAAGAAGGCGGGTGAGAATTCAGGTAGTAATGCACTATTTAGCAACAGTGTGGCTATACCGGCTACTCCAACCCTTCGCAGTGGCCGTTGTTCTTCCGACTTCTCTCTTGGCACAGAGGATTTCCAAGAACCGACAGACTCAAAAATTTATGCACGTCCAGTAAAAATTGCGAACGGTCAAAATTACGACAAAACGGACGAAATTTTCGCCCTGAAGGGCCAAAACTCGGCAAAAATAGTCGAGTTTGAATATTGATGACTCTCATAAATTCGATAGTAGACGAAATATCCTGAATTTAATTCGGACTGAAAAATACGAATTTCTGAGAGTCATTAATATTGAATCTCGAATATTTTCGCCGAGTTTTGGCCCTTTAGGGCGAAAATTTTGTCAGTTTTTTCGTATTATTGACCGTTTGCAATTTTTACTGGACGGGTGTAAATATTAGAGTCTGTCCGTTCTTGGAAATCCTCCGTGCCAAGAGAGAGTTCGGGAGAACAACAGCGACTGCGAAGGGTTCGAGTAGCCAGCATAGCCACACTGTTGCTAAATAGTGCGTTACTACCTGAATTCTCACCCGCCTTCTTATCGTGAACAGAGTATAGATGTTTCCGTTTCATTGATTGAAAATTTACGGCAAATCCGTTTTGATTTTGTACCGCGGGTAGAGTTGAACCAAACTTTATCAGGGGCCCATATAATGTATGATCTGGAATGGTTTTCAAGTGTGACAAATAGTGGCGTCGCGTGCCATCTGGCAACAATGCAACTGCTCCATTTAAACTAATTAAATAAATCGAATTTTCCTTGTAGGCTGTGTACCTCCTGAATTCGATTTTTGACTTGAGTTTAAATGGATAGAATACATTGTTGCCAAATTGCACGCGACGCGGACGTCACTGGTGACAAAAATGACCCAGCAAAAGACTTTAGTAGAGCTAACCAAAAGTTTTGCACGCCTGACTAAAGAGATTTTGCGGGGGAAGGGGGAACGTTGCTATGCCCTAGCTCTTATGGCACCGCACTCGCTTGTGCTTTCCTTTCCCTCCTTCCCTCTTCTTCCATCCTCATCATTCTTTCTCTCCCTTTCCCTTTCCTTTCCACCCTTTGTCTCTCTCTCTTTCCGTTCTTCTTTTCCGTCTCTCTTTTTTCTTTTCCCTTTCCCCTTTAGTTTCTTCTTCTTTCTTTTCTCTTCTTTACCTCCTCTTAATATCACGCCCCTGCTGAGGCTTGTGAGCCCGCCAGGAATGGCTGACTGACGCACATTTACGCCACTGAATCGAAATTCCAATCTAACGCAAAAGCCTTGGTGCCCTTGAATTTTAGTAAGCAAAAGTGAGGTTAATTATACATGTATTTACTCTTTACATGTATGAGTATGCGGTGAACTTGGACTCGCTTCGCTCTTTGGTCTTAATTTCCTTATAGCTTCGGGGGGGGGGGCATTGTCCTTTGCCTGCCGTGTACGTTCCTTTGAGTAAAAACGGTACTGAACTGTGAAAAGTCAACGAGTTTTCTTTTTTTCCTTTTGCGCTTTTAAAGCGTTTAGCTTTCATTGTCTTTTTTTTTTGGTATTTTCTCTGTTTCTTTGTTTTCGTCACCCTCAGGAAACACCGTGCTCGTGGAGGTTTGAAAACCCCCTCGGCTAGATCTCTATATTTCCCTGCGCTTTAATGAAGCCCGTCCTTGTTAGGGGATCCCCAGAACCTCACATGAGCCTTTCCTCGTTGCTTAGCATTCGGATTGTACTAAGAATTCTTATAACGAGTAAGCCTCTTGTTCATCGGCACGCAGACTGCTTCTATATCGCGGAAACTCCCGCCCGGCCTGCGCGAGCTTTCGAACAGAGCTGCCGTTTCGTGTATATTTAATAGCATTTTTCAATTCCACCGATGATTCCACTGGGTGAGAAAAGATTATGCATTTCTGTTCAGTTTATGACTCTTTAAGCGCAAAAAAACATCTGATCTATAATATTTTTTCAACCGGTGTGGGATCATCGTTGACTTTAAAAAAACTCGCGGATATTTTTAATAATTTAACGGTTGAGAAATTGAGAAAAGATTACAGATTCGCGAATTGAATTTTCGTGCTTTAACCCCTTATGGACCAAGCCCGAGTTTACTCGTTTTTCTCCTCCGGTCTATATTACATTGTTTTAGTCTTCATTCCGGATAAATGCAAATATAGATGAAAACGCTACAAAAGATAAGATCTCGTTAGGCGCCTTCAATTCTTCGAATAGGCAATTCCAACTCCACCGAGTACGAACAGTTAACTACCTTCCCTCTAGAAACGGAGGAGTGATGTTCTCGTGACTAACGTGGTCCTTACAGGGTTAAAGGCATAAACTGCACTGTGTATTCTTTTCTCAACCGGTGGAATTGCCGTTCAATTATTACAATATCCACAGTTTGTTTGAAGACATTAACGAATGACGACTCCTCCGGTTTGAGGAAAGATTACAGATCACGGTATTTTCGTGCTTTATTAGTCATAAACTGAATTGATCTGTGTTTTATTTTCTCAGCCGGTGGAAATGATCGGTGACTTGAAAAAGTCATTAAATATGTTTACACGAAATGGCAGCTCTGCATTCGAGCAACCGGCAACTCCATAGGCATCGGATATAGTTGAAGCTTTTTTATCCATCAATTCTCGAGTGACAATGAAAATGATGCATCAGAAACAGAAGACGTGGAGGAAGGGGGAGAGAGAAGGGGGGAGGGAAAAGGGGGGAAGGGGGTAGCGATGGGGACAGGATGAGAGACACCCCCTTTCCTCATTTCCCGTTCCCCAACCCACTTTTCTCCCATCAATTATTGATTTTAAAATGAGGCAAGGTTGACGTGCGACAAAATCACCGGTATTAAAAAAAAAAACGTTTTCAATTTTTCGTCTCCTCCCCCCCCCCCCCTCCTCCCCTCACCATTTACGCTTTTCTATGTGCAGCCATACCCCGTAATCCAACGTTTCCAAGTCCTTGAATATTTCATACAATTCCACGCCCGTCCAATTCATTTCGAATGCGATATCCCTAGTACCTCAAAAGAAAGAGGACAGATAAAAACTAGTCTGTTCAATACCGATGGTTATAATTTAACAATCAGATCTTATCATACAACTTTTCATTCCGCGTCTCCGAAACGAACTAATTGCTGATTGAATATCTAAGATAAAGTGTAAGTGTAAGTACCGTTAATGTAATTCTCGAGGTAAAATCCTTTCATAACTATCGGTGGGAAATGGGGCTTACTCTCACCTATACCTCTAGAACTCGTCAAAAATGTATGTATTCGGAACACTCGTATCGCTTAACATTTTTGGAAGAAGCCATTAATTTCCACAATTGTTTCGACCTTGGAATCGTCGTGACTCTCGGTTCATTGGCCAGTGGCGAAGCGTGATATTTGGCAACCTGGCATTTCATCCATTTGAACCCATAGAAAAGGTCGAATCCGATGGTCATCGGCGATTCCTAGTTAGTTCGATATTTTTCATGGGATTTAATGAGCCAAATGCAACGTTGCCAGATTGCACGCTTCGCTACAGTTCAATACCCTTTTCAAAATTCTTTCGATTGTCGCAAAATATTTAATTTGAGTATTTTAATGACAAGTCATGTTATTTGTAAATTCATCGAATGGATAAGGATTTTGTAGGGGTGGCTCGTGCACAATATGGCAACCGCGTTAATTCACCATTTAAACCTTTTCATAGGTCTCGATTTCTTGGGGGTTCAATAAAGCTCCCGAGGATGGATTCTTTTCATAGGTTTAAATGGAGAGAATGTGTTATTATCACACTGCAGTGTTGCCAGATCGAGGGTAAAAAAGCCGTATCGTCCCCATTTAAATCAATGTAAAACGTACGGCTTTTTCACCACAATCTGGCAACACTGCCACACTGCACGATCCACCGCTGTGATTTCCCTTTTGTCATACTGTCGAGGGTTTACTCCTATCTTCGTAAAACGATACGTCCAATGGCGTACGCAAGAATTAGTCTCTCTCGCTCTTTTCCCGTTTGAGTGAATGTACTAGAAAAGGAAAGAGATAGGGGCTGAAGTCACGATCGATGTCCTTTTCCTACTCACGTGTTCAAATGGGGAAAGAGAGAGAAAGACAAATTCCTGTGTACGCTACTGGATACGTCAAAACACTGTTTTCCAAGTTGCTATAACTTTCCATGAAGTTTCATAGTGTGCAACCGGGCAACGTTGTTTTTATAAACCGTCGCGGAAGGACAAATTGGAAGATGCTTATTGCGGACTCGATGATTCGATCTTTCTTATAGATTTAAATGGTTTAAACATCAATGAACTCGCGGGCAGATCAAGGAAGCAACGAGAAGAGAAAGAGAGAAGGTGAAGAATGAAGGGTAGGAGAAAATAATGGAAGGGAATGAATGAAGGGGAGAAAAGTTAGGGGGAACAGCAGTGGCGAAGCGTACAATCTGACAACGTTGCATTTGGTCCTTTTAAATACATGAAAAATGTCGAACTAAGGACTTGGCGATTACTTTTGTTTTTGACCCTTTTCACAGGATCGAATGGCCAACAAAACGCTGCGTTGTCAGTTTGCACGTCCTGGTAGCGTCTTTGAACCCTTTTCCTTTGAAAAAAAGGCTATTTTTAAGGCCTCATTTGCCTAAAGAGTAAACAAGAGTCGCAATTGAATGGAAGGCCTGCGTGGTCAACGTAGATAAGGTCGGAACGCGGGCTGGCCTCTGATTGGCTGCAACGCGTGGAGCAAAAATGACTCGGGGTATAGGGAAAATAACACGGGAATTTCGTTCCAGGGCGTTTATCTCGAAACCTAAGCAAAACCGTATCTAAACAATTTTTATGAGTCAATTTAGCAGATTTTTCCGAACAATTTGATAGGTCATAAGTGCCACTTTATTGCAAATTCGAAAAGACTGTTTCAGTTTAATAAAAGTACTCACAATAGTGAGTTACTCAAACACTGCTCAAACACACGCCAAGCATGTAATCACACTATTGTGCGTACTTTTAAACTGAAACAGTCTTTTCGA
Organism: Trialeurodes vaporariorum; assembly: GCA_011764245.1. Lineage (NCBI taxonomy): Eukaryota > Metazoa > Arthropoda > Insecta > Hemiptera > Aleyrodidae > Trialeurodes > Trialeurodes vaporariorum. The sequence goes on from VMOF01000220.1 coordinate 25,426,994, forward strand.
ATTTGCAATAAAGTGGCACTTATGACCTATCAATTTGTTCGGAAAAATCTGCTGAATCGACTCGCATAAATTGTTTAGAGATGATTTTGCTTAGGTTTCGAGATAAACGCCCCGGAACGAAAATCCCGTGTTATTTTCCCTATACCCCGAGTCATTTTTGCTCCACGCGTTCAGCCAATCAGAAGCCAGCCCGCGTTTCCGATCCCTTATCTGCGTTGACCACGCAGGCCTTCCATTCAATCGCGACTCTTATTTACTCTTTGCATTTGCCCTTTACTCCTTTCTGGATCTACCACCAGATGGCTGATACCCTTACGCAGCTAGGCTCTTCATTTAGTATAAACCCGTAGAAAAACCTTTCGAAAATTCCATTTTATGACCAGTGGCGGCTCGTGTCATTTGGTAACCATGTTTCTTTTTCATTCGAACCGTTGCAGAAGTATCGATTTCTCGGGGATTCGGCGAATCCTCTGAAAATCGATTATCTTACGTAGATTTAAATGGATTGAATCCTTCGTTGCCGCCTTGCACGAGCCGCCACTGATTTTCTGACTCATAAGTTGAGAAGATTTGGACAAGAGCAAGAAGAAGAAGAAAAAGGAAGAAATCGACGAGTATCAATAATTGTGGATCGTAAAAGAGTAATTTGTAACTCTATCAATTGATTTATTATCATTTGTGTGAGATGAGAGGTGATGAGACATGAGACTCTTGACCTCTCCGAACGCCTAGACGCGTCGCGATCGTTCGACTCGTGCCGTAAAGTTTAGAGGTTATCTCGTCAAAGTTGTGCTTCGGTCGGGGTCTCACTCAAGACTACTTTAAGCACTGTTTTTCTATTAGGCTCAATCTGGTACTTAGTTACTTACAATCTAACTAATCATTTTTTCAATGTATTCGTTGTTTTACTTATTTACTTTGTTTTTTTTTTATTTATGATATTTTTTTTTTTTTTTCTACTTATTATTATTTTTTTTATTTTTTATTTTAATTTAAACATGAAGCAGTGATGGCTAAGGTAATGCGATTTTACATACATACAGACATAGGAAATTCCCATTTTCAGTACTTTTTGCGTTTACTTGCAGTCATGATTGGATATTTTTTCTCGCAGGTGGTAATCATATCTCGGAATATTCAAGCGCTGTCGATTCAAAAAATCAATTTCGCAAGTATCAACGAAGAAAAAATGTCTTTCTTCAATCAATTGATAGTGCAGTGAGTGGGTGACTGCTTCGATTTTCAATTGGTGCAACCAAAATTGCATCAATTGCAAATCAAACGCTTTCGATCGACAAATGTAGAGGGAGTTCTCGATCGATATCTAAAGAATTACTTACCTATCAACAACAAACGATAGAACGGCCCTCGGGTAGTTAAATGATAAAACCTATTAGTAGTTAACCATTGACTTTTCGATAAAAAAAATATAACGATGGACCCGTAAAGTAAACGATCAAACGATATCGTTATAAGTCTCGATTAGCTCAATAATCTGCGCTTTAATCGATGTTTCTTTAAGGTAATTGATCGACCCTCTGCATGACACTGTTCTAACATAGGTAAGGTTTGATAATCTCGAAATGAGCCCCAAAAGTGTAATTTGTAATGAGGGCGTCCGTAACGTATTTTCTTCTATCGATATTTCTCTCGAACGAAACAATTTCGGCTTTATCGATCGATATTGCGTTAACTTTCGACCAGTGCTATAATAAATGGCTCGTCAAGGCAAATGATCGGCTCACTTGCGCTGTTATGATTAGTGGCGAGGCGTGTTCTTTGACAACGTAGCACTTTGTACATTCGTCATTCGTACCCATACGAAAGGTCGGATTCGACAGTCGTCGCCGATACCTAGATAGTTCGATACTTTCTTAGGTTTTATCAGTACAAACACGGAAAAAAAAGATTAGTGAAAATAACCATACGGATACCTGATTTTGGCACCTGCTAGATGTTATGGTAAACTTGACCAGAAGTATGGTACATTTACCGATACTTTGAGTAAATTCGACATGCAATCAGGTAACATCACCTAGTACCTAGTCAAAACATAGTATACTTCTGGTTAACATTACCATAACATCTAGCAGGTGCCAAAATCAGGTATCCGTATGGTTATTTTCACCGTAGTTTTTTTTCCGTGAACGCAACGTTGCCAGATTGCGCGCTTCGCCACTGGTTGTGACGTTGACAAATTTCGATAACTTCATAAGGAGCTAATTTGCAACCATGTATCTGTGTCATTTCCCAGAAAACAATATCAGGCTTGCCGATCTGGCTTAAAATGGGCTTTTGTAAGACGTCTTTTCATTCCGCCTTAAAGACGTCTTAAATCCGTCTCATGGTCGCGGATCCAAAGACGTCTTTTAAGCTTGTCTTAAATCCGTCTTAAATGCGTCTTTAAGTCGATTTTAGAAGACACCTTGTATTCCGTCTTAAATCCGTCTTCCAAAGTGGGTTTTAAGACGTCTTTCGATCCAGTCTTACAAGGCGTCTTTAATCCGTCTTAAATCTGTCTTCAAAGACGTCTTCAAAGACGTTTTCCAAGACGACTTGAATACCGTCTTCGAAAGTGGTTTTTAAGACGTCTTTTAATCCAGACTTATAAAGCGTCTTTAATCCGTCTTAAAGCCGTCTTCAGCCAAGATAGCTAGAAGATTGACTCCAACGTTTTCAAGTCCTTAAATATTGATAATTTGCAAAAATCACAAATTTTTTTAAAAATTTCGAAAATTACGAAAATGTCCACAGTTCGAAAATTTGAAAATTACCAATTTTTTCATAAATTTTGAAAATTACGAAAATTTTCATTAAGTTTGAAAATTACCAAGATTTGCTCAAATTTTGAAAATTACGAAATTTTCACAAATTTTGAAAATATTGACTATTTTCAAGCAAGCTTGGAAAGCTAGGCTTCCTCGAGACGTATCCTATAGAGCATTGTGACCGACGCCTTTCATATGTCTTTAAGACGGATTCGTAAGACGGTTTTCAAAGTTGTCTTATAAGACGTCTTTAAGACGGATTCGTAAGACGTTTTCAAAGTTGTCTTAAAAACGTCTTTAAGACGGATTCGTAAGACGGTTTTTGAAGTTGTCTTAAAAACGTCTTAAAGACGGATTCGTAAGACGTCTTCAAAGACGTGTTTGGGCGGAACTAGAGACGTCTTTAAGACGGATTAAAGACGGATTTAAGACAACTTTACTTGTCTTATAAGACGTCTTTAAGACGGATTGAAGACGGTTTTTGCTAACTGGGTTAAACCTAGGGAGAAGTACCGATGGGAATCAGAGAATCCCTTTAAGATCGATTCTTTTACTTAGCTTTTAATGGGGGGGGGGGATTCCGGTGTTGCAATGCTGCATTAGCCGCCACTGCTTCCAGTGTCGTAGCGTGCAATTTGGCAATGTTGTATCGTGTCCATTTAAAACGACGTAAAAGGTCGAATGCGAAGGTGTTCACCGAACACCCAACAGATCGATCTTTTTCATGGGTTTAATCGGACGAACTGCAACGTTGTCAAATTGCACGCTACACCACTGAAGTGTAAGGAGAGTCAAAAGCAGGGCTGCCGTTTTGCGTATAATCAATGCTATTTTTCAATTCACCGATGATTCCACCGGTTGAGAAAAGATTACACAGTTTAACTCAGTGCATGACTATATTAAACTAAAATACTCGCATCTGTAATCTTTTCTCAACCGGTGGAGTCGTCGATGACTTTAACAAACTTGCGGATATTTTAATTAATCAATACGTTTGAGTTTACGAGTTACGAGTTTCCACCGATTAAGGAAAGATTACAGATCAGAGTATTTTCGTGCATTACAGTCGTACACAGAACTGAACTGTGTAATCTTTTCTCAACCGGTGGAATCATCGGTGATTAGAAAAATAGCATTGATTATACGCAAAACGGCAGCCCTGGTCAAAAGTGCAAGTTTTGTGATGAGGGCGTTTGATACTTTTCATAGTAGTGAAACAATTTCGGCTTTACAATGAACTAATGGAAGGGGAGGGGGAGAAATTGTGAGCCGGGTAGTCATAAAAATGTGATGCACCATGCATGCCGACCTGCCGCATCGCTCCGCGACCGTCCGCCGAGCCAGCCGCAGCCGCCGCGCGGAGTTTAGAGTCTGACTTGGATAGGGAATGGGAAGCTGCGGAAAATAATTGACAAGAGCGCCGACCCACCGCCACTGCCGCCGCTGCCCATGCCCGTTTCTCTCTGACCCAATGACCTACTTATCAACTGAATGAATTCTCTGGCTCGGCTCGCGTATAGCCGTATAGTCGTGTCGCCGCGGCCGCCGCCGCGTCAACGTATCGTACGGTGGCGGCAGCGCAGAGGAGCCGCGTGGCTTTAGAAGTGGAGTTAGTGGAGGCGGGGTAGTTTTCGGTGGGAGTAGTGGGGGTAAGTCGAATCGCCGCCGCGGCCACACCGCACTGCTCAGAGTTCTGAGTTCTGAGTTCTGAGTTGAGTAGCTCGAGCTCCTCTTTCGCTTTGCACTCTGCTTTTTCTTCTTCTTCCTCCTCCTCCATCTAATCCTCCCCCCTCCTCTCCTCTCCTCACCCCTCCTCCATTTAAGTTAAAAATCGCCGCGCCGCACACTGGATTGTAACACGGATTTTCCCTGACATGAAAAGTCGTTTTTTTTTTTTTTTTTGCTTTACCCTTCCTGCCCTTTCAGCTATGAGCCCAAAAAAAGTTCGAGACGGAAGGGCTTTGGGCTGCATCTATTAATGGCGATTATAACCTCACGTTTCTCGGACGGCGTAACATCTGAATGTTTGGAGTGCTCCGAACTCTACGTTATTTAGGACCGGTCTAGAGCAATGAGCTATAACTTTAGAGTGGCAGCGGGCTGGTCCACCTTGTGCCACACAGGGTAGAAGGAATCCCGGGAAAAAGCGGAATTCGGACGGCAGATTCCAATGTTTGAGGTTAAATTTTGTAGGTCGTTCGGAATTTGGCGGGAATTTGGACGGCAGATTCCAAGGTTTGAGGTTAAATTTTGCAGGCCGTTTCCGGCGATGCCCGAGTTTGTTTACGAAACGACCGGAAACAACCTACAAAACTTAACCTCAAAATCGATTTTTACGGCAAGATGGCGGCGCCCTAGGTGACAACAATGAACCAGCGGAGGAACGTTCCTTGATGTGCCACTCTAAAGTTATAGCTCATTGGTCTAGAAAGTCTACCCGATTCACCTTTGTAAGTGCTGCGATTCGTTGGTTTACCACACATGATACTTATTTTCAGGTTAATTCGTGGTGCCGCTAGTTTTTGATGGTCCGATGCGGTCCGTTGAATGATGACTGATGCTTGTTAAGGTACCTGGCGCGGACTTGGGTTCGAGGACCAATGGAGTCAATGGACCATCCGTCCCGAACATTTTTTGGTCCCAGCTCATTTCGTTGATTCAAGAATCACTCACTCGGAATTGAGTGGGTAATTAAATGTCCATACGCCGCGTTATTCGTTTTGCCTATACTACAAATTGAAGGCACTCAGCAGACCACCACTTTGCAAATATCTACAGTTCTGAGTTACTTTCAATGTTCCTAAGAAAGTGAAACTGAGTGAACAATACTTGGTAAAGAAAACGAGTACACTCGGGCTTGGTCGAAAGGGTTAAGACTTAGGAGACAATTTAGTGTTCATGTTTTCTTGCAAAAACCATGTTTTTTTTCTTTTGTTTTTTTTTTAATTCATTTTAAGTTCTGAAACGAATAATTTCACACGTTTCTATAAGTTTATTATACATGCGTAATCGTGATTTTTGTTTGTAAAGTTTATGGCCAGCATTTTTTATGTTATGATTCATTGTGCGCTGTAGATTATGTATGGGAGTCCGAGTCAAGTTGAGTCGTCGAGCAGAGAGCAACTTGTTCAATCGCAGACAGTCGGTGAAGCGAACGGTTCTGCAGACATGCTAACGAAATTCCACCATAAACTACACGCATAACTCTTCGATAAATTTTAATTTTTTGACTCAGTGAACTGAAATTTTGCATTATAGCGTGAAATTTAGCACGCTAAATTCAAGTTTTGTCTCTACTTTCCTTCTAGACTCAATTTTCCTTCGAAAAACTGAAATTATCTGCACCTAACCTCAAATTTACGATCCAACGGACACCAAGTGAAAACTAGGAAAGTTGAGGAAGAACCGTAGAAGCTGGAGCAAAACTGTGAAAAATTCGGATTCTTCGACTGAATTGCCCCTTTATCTCGCCCAAATGTTCAGTTTCTAAAGGTTTCAGGATAATCTGTCTAACTTTTTCTTATCAATCTAAGGAGAATCTGTTAGCATATGTCTTGTCCATAAGGAAAGTTCGTTAGCAAATGTCTGCAGTTCGTAGCAGTTCGTAAAAATCCGGTCGGTGGGTCGCGGTCGGTCGGTGCGGTGATTGGTCACCTCACCCCCATCTGATCTTAGGGATAGTTCAACGGGCGGTTCCAGAACTAGGGTGGTTGTCGTAAATCTACGGTTTTCCGATCGGAAACAGAAGAAATTCCCATCGTAGACAGTGCTCTTAATTCGGGGGGGGGGGGGGGAGATAAAAAAAAAAAAAAATGTAGAAAACCGCGGTAGATAATTGTGACAAAGTTTCTGAGGTATGAATATTTTATCAGGGTATTTTATCATAAGCAGCAACGTTGTTCATGGAAACTTGAACGAATTTTTTGTTTGGAATCCTAACCGTAGCTCCTGGCAACGCGCGCTGCGGGGAAGTCAGTCGTCGCTTGATAAATGAGGAGTTTACTGAAAGAACATGATAACGATAAGTCCTTTGCCGTGTTGCACGAATTGCCCAGCTATTTTTTTCTTTACAGAAAAATTGAACGAGATCAGAATTTTTAGTAGCTCTATTTTAAGCTCTCAAGGGGGGGGGGGATTGTTCAAAATAAAAATTCCATGTGCAATACAAAAGAATGAATTAAAATTGTTACGATTTCATTACACCACACGAAAAGAAAAGGATGGTATTTCAATGAGTCAATCGAAGTGGATGCATGATGCATGTATTACTAGACGTAAATGTAAGGGAGATACCAGAGAGTATAGAGTGGGGGGGGGGGGGGGGGGGTCCGGAAATATGGCACCACCGACAAAATAAATGAGCAATCCGGTGATGAGTGGATGTGTATTGAAATGAACGTCAAAACAAGGCGCCTAGGTGGAGTTTCTGTGGAGGGGGGGGGGGGAGGATAGGTAGGGAGACAATGAGTGAGAGCAATTATTGAGGCGTTAATGTAGGGGGGATGGGGAGGGGGGACAGGCACGGACGAAATACATAGCGATTGATGAACTCAGGACTGAGAGGACTCACGCGGAAGGAGAGAGAGGCGTGGACCTGTGACGAGCTACATACTGCAGTGTTGCCACATTTGGCGGGAAATTCAAAAGTGTTAAATATTGAATTTAATGAAGAATGCTCATAATTTTACACGCGGAATAGAAACCCCCCCTCCCTGACACAGTGTTGCCACATTTGGTGGGAAATTCAAAAATCTTACTTTGAATTAAATGGCAAATGCTAACAATTATATACGCGAAACGGCAACCCCGATAGAATGTTGCCAACTGTAGCGACCCCCTCTAGTCGCCCTCCTCTTATTTTTTCAACCGTTTTAAAGTGTAGCACACTTGAGAGTGGATGGTGAATTGATATTTGAAGCGCTTGTAGATGTGGACGCATAAAACTGGAAAGTTTACACTATAGTGAAAGTTTGCTTTTGCTTTTCTCACTTGTCATGCAGTAGTTCACATTACAGATCTTGAAAATGTCAAGTCAATATTGAGTTAGCCCGCTAACGCCCAAAAAATGGTAGTGGCGGGGGGGACTAGGGCCTCCACTTCATTTTTCGGGTCCTGGTGTCCTGGTACTGAGCTTGACTGCGGGCCCTTTTAAGAGGATACCTCTCAGATAAAGGGGGCCCGAGGGCGTGCCCTCCTTGAAAATGTTTGAATCTTACTCGCAAAACTATGCAACTTTGTGTTAATTTTGGTCACAAATAAAATTACCTGCTGGATTGGGCTTCGATGCTATAGGGAGCAAGAAATCGATAAGTACCAAAAGTTAACATACTGATTGTGAGTTCCTTTTCTAGAAGTCATAAATTTCTGTCAAATTTCTGTTATGTATACCGCCCCGTGATTTGACTATACAGAAGAAAAAGTACACTTCCTTCTGTTCGTTAAAAAAGCGACTGAATTATTTACACTTCTCTGTTGTTTCAGGAAGTCGGGGTATTTCGCGATAGCTCAGAATAAATCCAGGGTTTAGTTCCAAAATAAGGAGACTCCGTTAAACCAACAATTTTTATTAACTCACGTTGAAAATTTCGTTGTTGATTCTCTCTACTATCTATGTGTATGCGGTTGAGATTTAAAGTGCTCGACAAATAAGAAGGAGATACTTTCGCTTTTCATCAGCGTGAAACGTTTCGGCGTTAGACTGAACCCTTTCGCTCCATTTAGTCCTGAATGAAATTTCCAAAAAATCGATGTGCACTCGCAATTTTATGAGAAAATGTCATTTGATTCAATAGTGAAGGGTAAAGATTCGTGACACTAAGTTTGTAAAATTACTCTGAAACCGCCAAAAAAATTACTTTATTTTGGGGCAAAATTTTGTGTGAGTGGGGGGGGGGGGGTTTGGTCTAGAACAACCCCCCCCCCCCCCCTCCCCTATGCCCCAGCTACGAAACTGAATAGAGCTCACTTGTTTTTTACTATTTGTAATCTCGTCGCTCACAGACGCTGTGATAATAAACTTTGAAAGGACATGTGCCGAAGAACACAGGAATCACTCTCTATATCTATACACACTTCTGAAGCGAGCTCTCCAACTGTAAATGGATCCGAGTAATCACGGGGCGGGGCTTCTTTTTGAGCTTCCTGTGCCATTCTATTGGATGTGTTGGCGTTCTGGGACAAGCCAAGTGCCGACTGTTAGAATCTAAATCCCTTTTTAAGCATGTCAAATGATACTTCCTCTTGACTCTGTCTTCCAGTAATTGGATTGGATGTACCTCATTTCCTTTGAAATATTTTGGACCTCATCCTAACATTTGATCGAGAGCGACCACGGATTATGGTGGTTACAACCAGATATTTCTGCCTCTCGTCTCACCTCCCTGCAACTTTCAGTCCATGGCCTCTATTCTCTGAATTTTACATTTCTAAAGTTTTACCTCCATTGCTCTGGTGAGCTCATTCAATAACTTTTAAGCGTGCCCATGGAACATGGCACGCTTATTCCGATCGTTTTGCTGCTAACAATATAATACAATGTATACAATGTAATAAGGCAGCCTATGCTTTCCACGTGTATTCCTATGCTGAGTGGCCTAAAGTTGAAAATCGGCTGTTTTTGAATTTTGTGATTTTTTCCTGTCGTGTCTGTTGCGTTTTTAGGATTGCAATGGTACAATTATGAAATCGTACCTTCTAAAGTTTGCAGCAAAAATAGTTGGATTCATTTTAATGCTTTAGTTTTTTTATAATTCCAATTAAACGACGGACTCACCACTTTTGAGGGTAAGTGGAGTGCGGTGAGGTAATATTTTGCGTTTTATGTTGCCAACTTTGTTGTAATTTTACTCTGCTGTGTTGGTTTTACGATGAATAAATTTTTGTTTGTTTTTATGATTAATTTGTTATGTTGGACATTGTTTTTGTGTTATTTTATTACGTTTATTGAATATATAATTGATTTTAAAGTACATTCGGGGTTTTTTCGTACGGGCGGCCGATAACGAGTCGTTGTGTGATGTTTTTTTTTTTATTTATTATTGTTTTGCAGCCGGTGATTGTTTGGCTGCATTGGCTGCACTGCGGCTCACCTGTTCACTAATTTGATAATCTTTCTCTGTGAATGTCTAGAGTCAGCTGATATTTTCGAATAGAAGGCGCGAAATAAAACCGATACAGATCATGGTTTTACTTATAGGATACCTTCTCACAAAAGTAAAGCTTCAAGAAGAACCCGCTAGACAGCGCGGAATGAAGTAGTCACGTTTTTTTGCCTTTATTTGATCAGCTGATAAATGATTTTTTTTTTTTTTAGCGCAATTTTTAACATTCAATCTTTTATGGGTTGAAAATGGATCTCATTAAAATAAACAAATTAGATCAGTATTCTTTTAATTTTTTAGTTTCGGGAATTGTTACAACATTAACGCCTGTTCGAAAATGTAAGCGAAGTTATGGTTTTTGTATTATTTTTTTAGAGGACGAGACAGGCTCAATTAATGGTATTTGTTTTGATGAAAAGGGGTCCATCCAGCTACCATTAGGAGTGCCCCCCCTCAAAAATGGATGAAACTTTCAGGGATGATAGAGCTAAGCATCATCTTTCAGAATATCTGCAGTTTTTTGAATTTGGTCAACTGGGAGCGGGAGTGCAGGGGGTCAAAGTCAAAACCTCCGCAATGCTCCATAACTTTTGAACGAAAATAGATATTGACGTGAACTTTGCACCAAAAGATGCGTATTTTAAAGATCTTTCGATTGATGTGCTACAGTGTTTAGTTCAAAAATATTTGACCCTTTTTTTGCATTTTGTTTTACTTTCGAAGTTTCCAAAAATCCGTTTTTTGAGTTTGAAAAATAGGCGCAATGAAGGAATCTGAACGAAAAACTATGGCGGCCATATATGATTTGAGAATTTTGAAAAACTTATGTCAAAAATAAATTCAGCGACCCAAAAAACCCGCTTCCACCAAGTTTCAATGAATTTCATCGATTATTGGTGGAGCAACAAATTTTTTTGTAGAATCGAAAGTCGGAACCCTATTTTTGGCCTAGATTTGAAACTTTGCGCGGTCATAACTCTTGAACGAAATGTTTTTCGGCATCGCGGTTTGCGCCATCTGAAAGCTTATAAAATCAGCTTTCTTCACAGAAGTTTTTTGTTCAGATTCCTACGTTGCGCCTATTTTTCAAACTTATAAAACGATTTTTTTTTTTTTTTTTTTTTCTCTACTTTTAGATTATAAATGAATTTTTACATCTGCATGGAGGGTTTTTTCGAGAAAAGTTGAAAAATGTGTTTGAACCCCCCAGAATACACCCCAAGAGGTTGTCAGGAGCTTATGAAAATATCAGAAATGAAAAATTTGGAGTCAATTTTCTGTCTGATTGTTTTGTTTCAAATCATTTGTTTCAGTAATTTTCGAGAAAAATGCCAGCAACGGATGCTCTGGCTCACTTTGTATATAAAATATAGTTGACTTCTTTTATTCTATTCAGGTCCTCTGGTATTTAATCACTGTCCGATGAGTAAAATAATTGAAATCTCATGCGCTGAGTCCAGACTATACTTGCTCTCTTTGAGAGAATCCAAAAATTAAATATAATCATCAAAGGTACCACTATACGGCCAATTTTGTAAAATAAGCACATGTATGGAGAGGGGGGGGTGGAAGCTTTTATATGCGTAACTTTTTTTGCTTCTCATTGATAGAATGTCATCGAATGAAAGGCTAGAAACTCTGCAACTCTGATAAGCAACTCTGTTTGCTTGAAGGGACGCATCGCAATGAAGTAGGGGACTACACTAATTATAGTTGTCAAAGTTGATGCATAAATTATTAATACTTCAATTAGTATGTACGTCTGTAATGTTTTTACTGGATGCTAATCATAGCATTTTTTCCAAGTAGATGATTCAGCCTAATTTTATCTTGAGTATTCACCATAAGGTTTCTCTGTACAGTAAAGCCTTTAATGAAACATAGCAGGAATTGATTTTATTGACATTAATTGTAATTGTTTAATTTTCAGATCCAAATCGGCCAATACTGTGTCTAAAAATTCAGATATTGAAAGGAATGACTCTATTTCGTCTCTATCAATATGTAGACATTTATTAATTACCTTCTTTTACCTTTCATCACCATATTCCACTAACAAAACCATGAGCTACCCATCTTTTCTTTCTCATTTTATTAAATTATAAATAGAATCTTTTACATCTATTCAACGCAGAATCATTTAAACTTCAAATACTCTATAATCAGTGATTTCATCCAAATTTTCATTATTGAATCATTCATGTATATTATAAATCTATTTATTCAATTCATATGTTAGTTACATACTACAATGTCTCCTTAAGTATTGCTGATGCATTTCAAACAACTGTAATCCACAAATGAACAAACACTGAACCAATTGTAATGTTCACTGAAAAAACAACGACTCAAAATTTTTTTTTTTCAAATATACGTCTCAAATGCATATACATTGTCATATTTTCTTAATCAAGCTCCAACAGCACTTCCTGTACCTTAAAAAATATACAATAAATTGACAAATCTTCTCCCATGAACTACATTAAAATAAATATATTTAAACCATGTATGCGTAAGCCTTTATGCAAAACTTATTTCTGCAAAACCCAGCAGAGCAGAAGAACAAATGAAACAACTTATGCGCAGATTTTTATGTTTACAATTCACAGGCACGCTTTTCCAATACATGCAATGTATCGGAGCTTCCCTGCTTGTTACTGTTCTGCTCCAGATCTCATTTCAGATGCGTCAATAAGGCCGCCCCAACGGCTTTATCAGCGGATTTATCTTCTGACTTTTGGGCAGGCACGTCATTTCAGCCATTTTTAGGGGGGGGGGGGGGTGTCAGATTATTTTTTTTTTTAATTTAAAAAAAGAAAAAACAAACAAACAAAACCATGAAAACAATAAAACAAAAAACCATTATTTAAAGTTATATGTAAGCATCAGCTTCAAACCTCCAACCACGCAACCTGATTGGTCATGAGCAGTAAACTGAGAAAAAAGTGGCTGTTAAAACTATAAGATAGAACCATAGATGTGTTTCGCCTTCTTTCAATCATAAGACCTATTGTTGCAATAGTCGGCGCGCTTGAATCTACACGAATTCCGATTCTCTCTATGGAATTCCGATTATTTCTAAGGGAAATAAAGCGCGGGAATATCCTATCAGAAAATTCATTGAAACAATCGGAAATTTTTCTCAGTGAAGCAGTTGACGTTTTCATTCATGCTGTACAGTACAGTTGTCTAGTCTAGTCTAATCATTCTTGGGACAGCTTACATATATTATATATTATATGATTACTATATTTTTATATTATATAATATTATCATGTTGCTATATTATAATAATACCAGGTTACGAACACAAATCTCCGTTTGCTCGCTCAAAATGAGCGGGTAGTTAATTATTCCTACTCCGCGGTGGTAATTTTGCCTATCCTAATGATTGAAAGCTCCCTATACGAACCATTGTTTTACAAGTGTTAATTATTTGGAGTAGCTTCTGTCAATGAAAAATTGAATCGTTGTGGAGCAGTATTGTCAGTAACAAAAACGATTATACTCGAGCGTCGTATTGTGAAAGGGTTAAGAGAGGTTTTTTTGTAATAATTCCCTCTTTGACATTCGGAATAATGACAACTTCCATGCGAGGCTCTCGTGTTTGCCCGCATTCATAAGAAGAGAAATAGAGGAAATTTTGAAACTCTGAAATGAACACGGAAGGCTCTGATTTCAGCAGCTTCAATAATTCAAAGTGCTCATTCCTAGTATGGAGTTCAGACACACATCTGAACATCTGACTTCCGTAGTAAGTATAGGAAGACCGGGTTAAGTAATTCAGTCTTTCCAGCAACGGTGCCCACTTCCCGACCCTTTGAATTTTTTAGACCGAATTCTGAGTTTCCGTCTCCTCCACGGACGCAGCCGGACAAACTGTGGGGGAGGGGCTGGGGGTAGTTTGCCAAATTTTTCCATGTTTATTGCCTTTTTTTTTCATTTTCTCTCTAGTTCCAATTTGGCGTAAATTTTAAGGTTTTTTTGTTTTTTTTGTTTTTTGCTCGTTTTTTTAAAGGGATTAAGAGAACACGAAGTACTGATTTCTCCTCCCTCTAAGGTGCCCGTAGTCCCTTTCAAGTGTATGGGAATGATAAAAATCAATCCCTTCCTCATACTGAGCAAAGTAACATCTCATCAGTCTATGCACATCATTCTAATAGCGCTCGTTTCAATGGGGGCAGTTGCAATAAGTGTCTGAAATTTTGTGTTTTTATAAAGGAAAAGAAAGTACTAAATGAACTAAGAATAAATGCGCATTTGGTCTGTTCTCACGGTCAGCGTTTCTTATTGTGGTATCCCTTTACTTGACTGTTTTCAAAGTTCGATATCTCGCGTTGAACCAGCACGTGTGGTCGGTTCAAATTTGATGCACTACCGCAAAACTGGCATCCGATCGTTCAATTTCTGTAATCGCGCACTCTTTACGAAAAAAAACGAAAAAACAAGAAGTATCTTGTTCGTCACGCTACATCGATCCACGTTTCGATTTTCTATTTATATCGTCTGATGCATCAATGCAATGTTCATGATCATCAGACAGAAGAATTTCTATGCTTTAAAATAGACACCTCTGTACAATGTATTATCGTGCAAGTTGAATCACACCCAAAGGCTGCGGTTACGCCCATCTTGAAGCACTTGTGGCACTCGTGCTGACTGAAAGCTGCAAACTGGATACGAACGATTTTCTGATCGTTAAACAATCCTCCTAACGCGGTTTTTCGGCAAAATTTCAATGCAAAAGTGTTTTCGGTAAAAGTATGTGGTTGATAACGATACGAATTTAGACATCAATGACCAGCAAACTATGCGAATTTAGACATCAATGATCATCAAATTTTATCGGACCTGTGAAATTGTTCAGTAAAATGTGAGCTTTCGGTCAACAAATCCCGCGTGTTCATCCCAATTAATTGGAGTATACTAACGTCCTAATTGAATCTGACTTGGCAAAGTCAGTAGCGCAACGAGACATTATCTCTCTTTTCTCTCTCCTCTCCTCTCTCTCTCTCTCCCCTCTCTCTCTCCCCTCTCTCTCTCTCTCTCCCTTTTCCCTCTCTTCTGCCTTCATTAAAACTATATACTAGACAGTATAGGCAAGGGATGAAACCCCCTTTTTGTTTTTGTTCAACCCTACATTTCAAGGGACCCGGGTGTCTTTTTGTATTCGATAGCGGTTCGAAGAATTTTACATGGCGGAGTCTTGTGGACGACTGTGGACGGTTATTGTGATGGCTTTTAAGGGGTTTTTTTTCGGGCTTAACTTGTGGAGAAAATTGTTTTCGAGCACTATTTGAGTATTTGATACAATGAAACTGTCGGCAAAAATCGAGGCTCAGCAGGACCATAAGCTGACAAGCCTCTGCCGCGTATGTGGAAGATAATAGCTTGAAATCGCTCCCAATCGCTCAAAATAGTTCGCACCTTTCGCAAAAATCCTTAAGATTTTGTGTGAACGAGTGCAGGGGAAGAAAAAAAAATACGGCTAAAGAAAGAGATAGATGAAATCTTGCATGAAAACGCCGCGCCACTGTCTGACCTGTGGTTTGCGCATACACAATAGGATCGGCGCCAAAAGTGAAGTTACGCCAGCTAAGTGTTGTATAGGCAATACACAGTACACGCGTTTTTATTCATTCGGCTCGGACGGGTGGGAGTGTGCACCGCTTGCTGCTTCGGTGTCATTTTGTAGGCGCAACTACCTTTACTCTGGTCGCCGATAGTATGCGCTCATAAAAGTAATACTCGCATATTACAGGTCGTCTACCCACCAACGATCAACTCACACGGTAGTAATAACGACTTCCGTGTCACAATATGTGGGCTCGATATTTGAAAATTCTCAACCATTTTCTTTGTATTAATTATACATGAGACCGGTGCACGGTGGCTTTTGGAACTGAACCCTTGTATGAGTATAACCACCTGAAAGACAAATTCGGTTTGCCCACTGGTACAGTCCGATAGGTATCTAGTCCCTTTGAGCCGCTTTTTTAAACTTTTATGAGGCCTAATTTTGAAAATTTTCCAGGTAGGGACAAGAGTACTCGGTAGACGATAGCCGGAATGGCTGATGAGAAATAACCAGAGACAAGAAGAGGCGATGCACTCCGCTAAAATACGTGGAGGAAGATTTAAAGCACGCTGTAATCTCGCGGATTTAACAAAACAACAGTCAACACCCCTCTTGATGCCGCGTGGTGTTGAGTGGTGACATTCGGTACACACTGGGGAGTATAGGCTGGGAAAATAAAAATTAGAGTGCTCATCACCATTCAACATTATGCGGCATGAGAGGGGTGTTGACTGTTGTTTAGTCGGATCCGCGAGAATATAGCATTCCTCTGCTGCAGCCATTTAGTGCTCCGTCTGCATTTGTCTCTGGAAATAACAATACCCCCGAAATTGAACAGCTGCTGATTGTTGAGTGTTGAGTGACGACAAGCGAACGTGGACGCATAATCAAAGTCTCTTAACTAAACGGATGCGGCATCATGCTCTCTTAGCGCACAGTGATTCGAACAGCAAAAAAAAAGTTCGTTTCTGTTGTCCGGTCTGTTGCCCAGAGCTGTCGTTTTCCACACGTTTAATGGCATCTTCCAATTCACCGGTGATTCCACCGGTTGTCTAAAAGATGAAAAAGTTAAGTTTAGTGTATGGTTGTAATACACAGAAATACTTGCATCTCTCCTTGTCTTAACCCTTTATGGACCAAGCCCGCGTATACTCGATTGTCTTATCTAGTCTATTTCACATTTTTTCAGTCCTAATTCCGGATAAACTCGATTATCGATGAAAACACATACAAGAAAAGGCTTCGTTCGGGCGCCTTCAATTCGTCGTATAGGCAATTCCAACTCCCACGAGTACGAACAGTTAACTACCTTCCCCACATACACGGAAGAGTGGTGTTCTTTTGAACTAACCTGGTCTGTAATGGGTTAACCGGTGGAATCGCCGACATGGACGTTAAAAAATTGATATTTTGTTAATTTAACGGTGATTCCACCAGTTTATAGTGAATAATACAGATACGATTTCTCGTGCATCACAGTCACATTCCGAACTAAACTTTTTAATTTTTTAGTCAACCGATGCGACCATATCGCACTACGGGCTGAAATGGAAAAAAATTAGCCAAACATTCATTGTAATTAAAGTCATTAAAAGTCATCGTATTCGACCTTTTAAGCTGAATTTAAAACTTTCCAGCGATATTTGTCGGTTTAAATTACTGATTTAAAGTTTTCTCTGTGATTGGTCTTGAAAGTTTATCAATGATAAAATGATAAGAAATTTACTTCCTGATTTTTGCCACTTTTTGACGATCTCAGACCGTAGTGCATTGGTGAATTGAAAAAAAAAAAAAACATTAAAATATATACGCAAAGTGGATACCCTGGACAGATAAGCTTC